>PVJS01041887.1:0-17768 GCA_004027185.1 Glis glis
AGAGAGAGAGAGAGAGAGAGAGAGAGAGAGAGAGAGAGTTGAGGCTGGCCACGAACCCGGATCCTCCGGTCTCTGCCTCCCAAAGTACTGGGATTACAAGCGTGCGCCACCACGCCCGGCCTGCTTTTTTGCATTCTTCAGGAAATCCAACAGAACCAGTGGTCCCCAAGGGAAGCCCACCAAACACCTGACCCATGGCTGTATGAAAGAAGATGTGCTTTTTATTTTATTTATTTTGTGTGTGTGTGGCACTGGGGATTGAGCCCAGGGGCATTCTACCTCTGAGCCACACCCTCAGCCCCATTTTATTTTTTATTTTGAAACAGGTTCTCGCTAGGTTGAGAGTCTCACTACTTGCTGAGGCTATCCTTGAACCTGTGGTTCTCCTGTCTCAGCCTCCCAAGTACTGGGATTAAGGGTGTGCGCCACCACGCCCGGCAGAATATGAGCTTTTTAAATAATGGGGCTTCAGCCAGGCGTGGTGGCGCACACCTGTAATCCCAGTACTTGGGAGGATGAAACAGGAGCACCACAGGTTCACAGCCATCCTCAGCAACTTAGTGAGGATCTCTACAACTTAGTGAGACCCTGTTTCAAAATAAAAGAATAAAAAATCAGCCAGGCATGGTGGTACATGTCTGAAATCCCAGTACTTGGGAGGCTGAGACAGGAGGATTTCAGGTTTGAAGCCAGCCTCAGCAACCTAGTGAGGCTCTCAGCAACTTAGTAAGACCTTGTTTCCAAATAAAAATAAAAATAGGGCTGGGAGTGTAGCCTGGAGGTAGAAGGATTCAGTCAATCCCTAGTACCACACACACACACACACACACACACACACACACACATAAAAATTAAAACTCAGACTGGGGGTGTAGCTCAGAGGTAGAATGCCCTGGGTTCCATCCCCAGTATCCCACAAAAATAAATAAATAAATAAATAAGTAAATAAATAGGCTTCTGAAGTCATTGAAATATCATATATTCATTCACAACTTTTACTACCAGAGGTGAACAGGGGTCTTTTATTTTTAGTACCATACATTTGCATTTTTCTCTTTTTTGTGGTACTGGGGGTTGAACCCAGGGGCAATCGACCTCCGAGCTACACCCTCAGCCCTATTTTATTTTGAAAGAGGCTTTCGCTAAGTTACCATGTGCTGGCCTCGAACCTGCTATCCTCCTGTCTCAGCCTCCCAAATACTGGGATTATAGGCGTGTGCCACCAAGCCTAGCCTATTTTTTTTCCTTTTCCTTTTTATGAAGTGCTGAAGATTAAACCCAGGGTCTTGCATGTGCTAGGCAGGCGCTCTACAACTGAGCTGTAGCCCCAATCCTGCGCATCTGCGTCTTCAAGATGCCTGCTAAGGGCTGGGGGTGCGGGTCGACGGTAGAAGCACTTGCCTCGTAGGTGCGAGGCCCTGGGTTCCATCCCCAGCGTTGCAAAGAAAAAAGCATGCTAACAGGTTATATCATTCCATCCTCCCTATCTGCCTCAGAGCTAAGTGCAACGGGTAAAATTAAGTAGACCATATTTTCCAGATGAGCAACTAAGGTATACAAAGGTTTGGGCATGCCTCCCATTACAGAGCAGTAATGGTACAAGCAATGGGAACACCTGTCACTTGACTGGGAATCTGGTGTCTGTACCTGTGCGTCAGAGCCCAGCATCTGCGCCCACCCAGGGCCTCCACTTAGCAGCTACCCTGAAGACTCCTGACCCACATGGTGGCTGGGTCCAATTGGCTCTCATCAGAGCCTTGGTCAGCCCTGGGGGACAGTCCATCTTCCAATGGGGGAGCTTCAGATAGTCTGAGTGGTGCTCCCAATGGACATAGGATTCCCATGGGAGCCCCTGCAAGGCCTCTAGCCAAGCAACATCCAGAGCTTTGCTCCAAGCCCCAGATCCCTCCCGACTATTCTTTCTGGAAACAGGGTGGGGGGATGGGGGGCGGGGAGGGGTGGAGGAGACCTCTGAGTTTGTTCCTGTTGTAGAAGCCTTTGAAAAGAAGGCAGAGGGAGTGGGGCGGGCTGGCTCCCAAGAGTGGTCCTCTAGCCACTCGCTGCCCTTTCCGTGTCCCCTGGCACCTGGTGGAAGTAGGCAAGGGGTCTGGCAGGGAGGCCGCCCAGCCCGCACTGCCCAGGGTGGGGGAGGGGCGGTCGATGGCTCTGGAACATTTCCTTGGACGACGGGGCTTCCCCACTGGACTTCTCAGGCCCTCACAGGGCCAGGGTTTGGCTGAGAACTCAGCAAGGACCCGGAGCAGGCTGCAGACTGAGCCCTGGAGTGGAGGGAGGAGCCCAGGAGCATGGCTCCCACCCGCCCTTGGGCCCCCTTCCAGGCCTCTCCAGTCCAAGAGAAGGAGCTAGAAGGTCAGCCAAGGGGCCCCAGCTGCTGCAACAGACCTTGTGCCCACACAGGAAGGGGACAGCACTGGTCAGTCCTGAGTGGGGAAGGACTGCGAGGCCTGGGGCCACCGGGCCGGGCTGTGTGGTTGGTTGGAGAGGCGCCAACTGAAAGAGCCACACGCTGGGCAGAGGTGGCAGCCCCCTGCAGAAGGCTGGGGAAGTGGCCGGAGATGACTGGAGACCTTCCCAGAGCCGCTCTGGGTACACATGCTTATGCACGTGCATTCGTGTGTGTGTGTATGTGTGTGTGTGTGTGTGTGTGTGTGTGTGTGTGTTGGGGGGTACTAGGGATTGAACCCAGGGCCATTCTGCCTCTGAGCTATACCCCCAGTCCTATCTATCTATCTATATCTATCTATCTATCTATCTATCTATCTATCTATCTTCTATCTATCTACTGTAGCACTGGGGATTGAACCCAGGGGTGTTCTACCTTCCAGGTCCACCCCCAGTCCTTTTTATTTTTATATTTATTTATTTATTTATTTGTTTGTTTATTTATTTATTTATTTATTTTTGCGGTACTGGGGATTGAACCCAGGGTCATTATACCTCTGAGCTACACCCCCAGCCCTATTTTTTTATTCTTTATTTTGAAACAGGGTCTCACTAAGTTGCGGAGGGCCTCACTAAGTAGCTGAGGCTGGCCGTGAACCCGGATCCTCTGGTCTCAGCTTCCCAAATACTGGGATTACAAGCGTGCGCCACCACACCCGACCCCAGTCCTTTTTATTTATTTATTTATTTTATTTTGAAACAGGGTCTCACTAAGTTGCCAAGGGCATCCTCAAACCTGTGATCCTCCTGTCTCAGCCTCCCAAGTACTGGGATTACTGGCAGGCACCACCGTGCCCAGCTTGCTGCTCAGCATACTCGGAGCTGTGTGTGTAAAGGTGACGGACATTGTGAATCATCCTGGTCTTGTTCCCGCTGCAAGCCAGACACCTACCTGGGGAAATGGCCAACCAGGACTCGAGGTGGAGGCCGTGGCAGGTCAGGAGAAGAAAGCTGGCCTGGGCCAGGATCCCAGGTGCCCTTGACCGTGGAGGCAGGATTGAAGCCACGCAGTTGGCCTGTCCGGGGTGTAGGCAGGATTCCGCCGCCCTGGTGCCCTCCTCGCTGGTCTCTGGAGGGTTCTGTGGGAAGCAGAGAGAGAACTGTGTGAGAACGCTGTCGGCCTCAGCCGCCCAGGTGTGGAGGGGAGACAGGGTGCCACGCCTCAGCACTCCTCTTGGTCCCTACCCTAGAGGAAGAGAGCCTCCCCCAGCGCGTTGGATTCATTTCACAGACACGTTTACAACGCGCTTCCAATGTGCCAAGCACTATTCTAACCACTTACAACGTATTCACTCATTGAATTCTCCAGTAACCCAGGAGTTAGATACTACTGTGTGTGTGTGTGTGTGTGTGTGTGTGTGTATGTGGTGGTACTGGAGATTGAACCCAGGGACATTGTACCTCTGAGCTACACCCCCAGCCCACCTTTCTTTCTTTCTTTCTTTCTTTCTTTCTTTCTTTCTTTCTTTCTTTCTTTCTTTTCTTTTCTTTCTTTCTCTCTCTCTCTTTCTTTCTTCTTTCTTTCTTTCTTTCTTTCTTTCTTTCTTCTCCTTCCTTCCTTCCTTCCTTCTTTCTTTCTATCATCTATCATCTATCTATCTATCTATCTATCTATCCATCCATCCATCCATCCATCCTGGGGATTTGAACCCAGGGGCATTCTACATTCTGAGTATCCCCAACCTATTTCATTTTATTTGGAAATAGGGTCTCGCTAAATTGCTAAGGCTGGCCTCGAATCTGCAATCCTCCTGTCTCAGCCTCCCAGGTACTGGGTTTACAGGCATGCACCACCATGCCTGGCCTACCTTTTTTTTTTTTTTTTTTAGTTACTGGTCACTGCCTCTGTGTTCTTATTTATTTATTTAATTTTTATTTTTGGGGGGTGCTGGGGGTCAAACTCAGGGTCTCCAGCAAGCTAGGCAAGTGTTCTACCATTGAACCACGTCTCAGCCAGAGTTAGGTACTATTATTATTATTTGTGTGTGTGTGATCCTGGGGATTGAACCCAGGGGCATTCTACCTCTGAGCTATACCCCTAGCCCTGTTTTTTTTTTTTTTTTAATTTTGAAAGAGGGTCTCACTAAGTTGTGGAGGGCCTCACAAAGTTGCCAAGGCTGACTGCGAACCTGCGATCCTCCTGTCTCAGCCTCCCAAGTACTGGGATTAAAAGCCTGCAGCACCAAGCTTGGCTTACTACTACTACTACTACTACTACTACTACTATTGTTATTATTATTATTATTTGGTACTGAGGATTGAACCCCTGAGTTACGCCCCCAGCCCTTTTTAAATTTGTAAACAGGGTCTTGTAACTTAGATCTTGTTAAGTTACTGAGGGTCTCCCTAAGTTACTGAGGCTGTCCTCGAATCTGTGATCCTCCTGTCTCATCCTCCCAAGTACTGAGATTACAGGTTTGCACCACACCCAGCTAGGTACTATTATTATCCGCATTTTTTCAGTGGAGGAAACGGAAACAGAGATGTAGTGTAACTTGCCCAAGATCACGCAGGTAACCTGGAGCTGAGACCCCAAGCCCAGCAGGCAGGCTCCCCGCTCCTACTCATAGCCGGGTGCTCCCGTGTCTCTTGCCCAACCCCACTGAGGCCTGGCACCGGGCACAGAGCCCCCGGTAGTAGAGGGCAGAGTGTGGGCTTCGGGTCAGGAAGGTGTAGACCTCTGCCCCACACCACTGCTTGTGGCGAATGACCTGGGCAGGTTCCTACCCTGCCTTGGCTCCTAATTCATACGTGGCAAGGTCACTAAAACCTGCTTCTTGGGCAGTTGGGAGCCTGAGACCCTGGCATGAGTTTGCCATTGTTCACAGGGTCTCCCGCCACCCCCTCTTCCCCCAAGTCCCCAGCTCACGCCCTGTGGCTGGGAGGAAGGCCTGCTTCTTCCCAGGCCCAGCCGCGTGGTCCATGGCTTCCTGTCGGGGGTGAGAGGAGGAAGCTGGGGATGTGCTCCTTCCTGTTCCCTCCTCGGTCTCCTCCAAGTCTGTTCTCATGGGCCTGATGTGCGTCCTCCTTTTCTTTCTTTTTTTTTTTTTTTGCGTTACCAGGGATTGAATCCAGGGGCATTCTACCTCCGCGCTACACCCCCGGCCCTATTTTTTATTCTTTATTTTGAAACAGGGGCTCACTAAGTTGCGGAGGGCCTCACTAAGTAGCTGAGGCTGGCCGTGAATCCGGATCCTCTGGTCTCAGCCTCCCAAGTACTGGGATTACAAGCATGCGCCACCACCTCCTTGTTTTCTTCAACTGTCCCCCGTTTGACATTAGGTGGCTGTACTAGTGTCCTGGACTCGCCACAACAAAATACCACAAACTGGGTGGCTGAAGACACAGAAATTTACTGTCTCACAGTTCTGAAGGTGAGAAGTCTGAACATCAGGGACCTGCATGTCCATGCTGTCCCTCTTCCTTGTCCCGTCCAACTTCTGGTGGCTCTGGCCGTCTTTGGGGTACCTTGGCTTGCAGACACCCCATTCCAATCTTAGGGCCTTATTCTCTGTGTCTGTGTCCAGACTTTCCTCTTCATATAAGGACACCAATCATTGGCTTAGGGCCTGTATTAACCCAGTATGATCTCAGCTTAGTTACATCGGCAAAGAGACCCTATTCTCAAATAAGGTCACATTTATAGTTCCTCATGGATATGAATTTTCTTTTTGGTGGTGGTGGGGGGATACTATTCAATCCAGTACAGTGGTCCTATGGGGCCTCACATTAAGATCATTTTGGAGAGAGAGGGCTGGAGATGTAGTTCAGTGGTAGAGTGCTTTGCCTAGCAAGGCCCTGGGTTCAATCCCCAGCACTGCAAAAACAACAACAACAAAAACAACAACAACAACAAATTTTTTTTTAGCTGGGTGCCGGGTGTGGTGGCACACCCTGTCATACCAGTACTTGGGAGGCTAAGACAGGAGGATCACAGACTGAAGGCCAGGCTCACAACTTAGCGAGACCCTGTTTTAAAATGAAAAATAAAAAGGGTGAGGGGTGTAGCTCAGAGGTAGAAGGCACCTGGGTTCAGTCCCCAGTACCACCACCAAATTAATTTTTTTCTTCATCTTCTAGGAAACACCTGAGAAATGTATTCTTCCTCCCTCTTGGACAGAGGGACAAATGGAATGTCTCCTTATCCTCCACTGAAGACACCGTGGGCACCCAGGACAGGCCGAAAAGATGCTCAGGGCTGGAGCAGGCAGATGGCCTGGCCAACGGCAGGGCCAAGAGGCAGGAGTGTGGCTGTGGCGGGGCCTCTCCCGGAGGAAGCGCACATCTGCAGCCTGCCCGGCATGGGCTGCTGCTGCTCAGACACTGCCTCGCCGAGCTGCAGGGATGCTTCCTGCTCCTCTGGCAGCCTCAGCTGACCCCTCACAGGAACACTGTCCTCTAAAAGCCTTAGTTTGAGCTTCCAGGGACAAGAGGGAGGGCGGTGGAGCCGCGGAGCTAGGCACAGGAAACGCAGACAGTGCCTGGTTTCCTTGGCATTGTCGCCCAGGGACAAGTCGAGGTGATGGCCAGCAGCCGGAGGCTCTTTGCAAAGCCCTGCAGGACCTGACGGTGAGGTGGACCCGTGCAAGGAGGAGGCCCCATCCCTCAGGGGCTCCCGTGGAATCCAGAGGACCAGGCTGGAGCCAGGCGTGGTGGTGCACGCTGGTAATCCCAGTACTTAGGAGGCTGAGACAGGAGGATCGCAGATTCAAGGACAGCCTCAGCAAGTACTGAGACTCTCATCAACCTAGCAAGACCCTGTTTCAAAATAAAAACAAAAAATAGGGCTGGGGGTGTAGCTCAGAGGTAGGATGCCTCTGAGTTCAATCTCCAGTACCAAAACAAAAACAAAAACACAAAGGACCAGGCTGGGGCGAGCCAGGGAGAGGAGGCTGAAGGGCTTTCGGCAGGGCAGCATTCTTCATCAGTTGACCCTATCCTTGACACAGAGGCCTCCATGGGGCCCTGGACCACCGAAGGGAGAGTCTCAGGTCCCCACACCCTCCTCAGCCAGGCGGGCAGCCTTCTCTCCGCCACTCTGCCCCTCCCCTGAAGCTGAGGACGCTGGACAAATACCTGGCCCCCGAGAGGCTCACTGGGGTATCTAGGTCTGCTTACAGAGCCTGGGAAAGCAGAGAGGGAGGATGCCAAGGAGGCACGGGGTTATGCCCTCACCTGAACCACAGGAAGGGGACCGCCCTGCCCCGGCATACCCACAGCTGCTCTTCCAGAGACAGGAAGTCAGCTGAGTACCGAGCAGGCAGCACTATGCACCAGGGGGGAGGTGGCAGACACCTGGTGGTCATCCGGTTCCCACACTCAGGAGTCCAGACGGTGTGGGGGTTCCACCCTGGGGTTCCACACAGGCAGGTCTCTAAGTCTGTTCCCCTTCTGTATTGGAGGGACAATAACTCCCCACGTCTTGGGGTCCTGATGACAGTTGAGTGAGCCAGTGCCCTACTGCCTAGGACACAGTGAGCACTCGGTTCCCCACTGGTTGTTACGACACCCTCAGGAAGGGAGTGAGCCCCTGCACAGTGTCGTTTTGTTTTGTTTTCTTGCAGATAATAGGTCAGAAGTGGCAGCCCCACCTGTCCACACTAACCTCCCTGGGAAGTCAGAGACAGCATCCACACCCTACTCCCCTGACACACACCCGAGCCCTGGCAATGCTAAGTTCTCCCTATGCCAGGGGCCTCTCCGGCCGCCCGCCCGACCACAGGACATCAGGCTTTAGGCCAGGAAGTTACAGTAAATCGGGCCCACCCTTCTTTACGTGGAGAACTGTTGCTCCCTAGTCACAGCCTCCGTTCTGCTGGAGGAGGAGCAGGGGCGTCAGGAGCTGCCCCCAGCCCAGGGCTCCAATCCCACCCCAGGACATGATGGTCTTCGCGGCCATTTCCCGGGCTGCCTCATCCTGGAAACCTCCTTGTCAGGCTGCAAAGGGCAGCCGCAGCTGCAGCTAACCTCAGGAGGAGAGGCTGCCCGCTCCAGCCAGGCGGCCCGCCCTGGCTGCTCTTGGACCGCAGCCCGGGATCCCTGCAGGTTCTGACAGCAAGCTGGACCATCTTCTTGAGTGGGCGGGCTTCAAGGTAACCCCCAGGGAGGGCCGTGGCACCCGCAACCCCAGGCTTGGGGGCCGGGCACTGACAGGGCAGGCCTAACTCACCCCAGGCTGACTGAGGGGAGGAGGTGGGGGACAGGAGAGAGAGCTCCGTGTTGACAGAGTGCGGGACACATGATCTGACTGCACTATTTTCCTCCAGCAAGCCAGTAGGGTAGATATGACTCATGGCTGGTTAACTGCTAAGGAAACTGAGGCCGGGGAGGTTAAGGAGGTTAGTGGTTGGTGGAGGGGGAGGAGGGGTGGTGGCTGTGATGGGCAGAGGTGAGGTCAGGCACCTTGAAGACTCCCCCTGAGCCGTGCCTGCACAGGGGCCACTCCTGCCACCTCTCTCTCTCTCTCTCTCTCTCTCTCTCTCTCTCTCTCTCTGGCAGTACTGGGGATTGAACCTCCCAGCTACCTCTGAGCTACACCCCTAGCCCAATTTTATTTTTATTTTGAAATATGGCTTTGCTAGGTTGATGAGAGTCTCATTATTTGCTGAGACTGTCCTTGAACCTGTAATTCTAATGTGTCAGCCTCCCAAGTACTGGGATTACAGGTTTGTGCCACCATACCCAGCCTCCTGCCACCTCTTGGTGACCCAGGACCACCAGGCCCAGGACTGCACCTGAATGAGGGAAGAGAGGAAGCAGGTCTCTGCATTTCAACAGGACCCAGCAGGAGTGGGTGGGTGCAGGTGGTAGGGGTGTCCCTGGAAGACCAGCCCTGGCGGCCCCCCACCCCAGCCCAGGGATTCTCAAGTCATCTGCCTGAGCTCAGAGTCGGTGACTGAGCACCCTGCAGGCTTTGGTCCCCCGGCCAGGTCCGTGGCTATGGCAACTGCTGGGCTGTTGCTCCCTGGCTCAGCAAGCGCACACAGCGGCCATGCGGCCAGCTGTGAATTCCTCAGGCCTTCCATCAGCCCGGCCGGCCCCGACGGGCTTCCTCGCAGGCTGAGGTCAGCGCCCCACTCCACCCGCCTTGAGGCTGGCCCCACGCCCGGGATCCCGGGCCCCACTGTGCAGGCCCCACTATCTGCCCCTCAGTGTCCCTGCGCCCTGTGCCCGCCCCTCCTCTCTAACCCCCACCAGTGTCCCTGTCCCACACCCAGGCCTGGGCGGCCCCACAGTCCACACTCCAGGTGCCCGGCTCCCCAGCCTGCACCCTCCCTCGTCCCCCCTTGCCCAGGTCCCAGCCTCCGAACCCGCCCCACCCAGTCCCCGCATCCATTCCTGCACCCCGCAGCACCCTCTTGGTCCTTGTGCCCAGCATCTTGTCCGGTGCCGGGGTCCCAGCTCCCCACAGCGCCCCCGGAGCTGGGGCGTCCCTGCTCTCCGCCAGGCCCGCCGAGCCCTATTTCGGGAGCTGGCGCTGCAGGCCAGGGCAGCCCTGCCCGGAAGGCAGGCTATTCTGGGCCGGGCCGCCCGAGCAGCTGCGACCCCAGGGCTTCCCGGCAGGGTGCGTGCCCGGGACAGAGGGCACGCTAGGGCAGGGCTCCCCTCCCTCCCCAGCGCCCCACCTTCCTCCCAGGCCGCACCCAGTTCCCTTCCCTTTTTGGCCAGACGCAGGTCCTTGCTTGGGCCAGGAACATTCTCTGGGGCTGAACATTGAGTGTCAAGGGCCTAGCGTGCACCTCCCTCCTCCCCGGTCCGCGGGGCAGGTGCCTCACACCTGGGTCTCTCCGCCGCCATCCCTGCTTCTGTCTGGGGGACACAGCCTCCCTCCCCAGGTGTGCCATTTACCTGCCCTTCCTGACTCTAACTCCTCTCCCCCCACGTGTCTTGTAGTTAAATGTTAAATCCCCAGTGCCCTGCCCAGGCTGGGTGCCCCCCGAAAATGGTCATTCGATGAACATTGTTGACTGGCACATTTAGTGTCACGTTTAGGACATCAAGCCCCAGCCCCTTGGGGTCTTTTTACATCCTGTTCAGTCAACAGACCATCCCAGGTCCCAGCTGGCCTCTTGGCCCCTTCCTGCAGCAGAGGGAGCAGCCACTTCCCTGGGAAGGCCCACACACGTGACTCTTTGGGGACGCTCTTTCCAGCTGTGAGCCAGGATAAGGGTATTTGCAGTCTGCCCACATGGGTGGGTATAACGAGATAAAATATATGCAAGTTGTTACCTCTGTCTAAGCCAATGGCTCCCTCCAAAGCGGAAGATGTCCTCACTAGAGCTCTGAGAACACTCGGATGGAGGGGAAGCCAGCGCTGATCCACACCTGCTCTCTGCCTGGTGTTTTACATATGTCAGGCGATGTGTCCAGATCTTCTTACACTTGGATGCCAGCACCAATCGGCTGGATCTCGTTAAAACAGGGACTCTGATTCATCAGGTCTGGTGGGGTCCAAGATGCCGCATTTGTAACCAATCTCTGCGGATCTCCATCTTGCCAGGACTAGGAGCCGGGAGGGAGACTCTCACCACAGGCCGATGAGCTCACTTTCTCCTCCTCCTCTCCCTCCTCCTCCTCCTCATCCTCCTCCTGTTCCTCCTCCTCCTCCTCCTTTGTAGCAGGCACTGAGGATTGAACACAGAAGCCTTCTATTTATTTATTTATTGTGGTACTGGGGATCGAACTCAGGGGCATTCTACTGCCGAGCTACACTCCCAGCCCTACACCCCTTTGAAACAGGGTCTCGCTAGGTTGCTGAGAATCTTTGTGTGTGTGTGTGTGTGTGTGTGTGTGTGTGTGTGTGTGTGTGCGCGCACGCATGTGTGTGTGTGGCACCGGGGAATGAACCCTGGGGCATTCTACCTCTGAGCTACACCCCCAGCCTGATTTTATTTCTTGTTCAGAAACAGGGTCTCAGTACGTTGCAGAGGGCCTCGCTAAGTTGCCAAGGCTGGCTTCGAACCTGTGATCCTCCTGTCTCAGCCTCCCAAAGTACTGGGATTACAAGTGTGCGCCACCACGCCCGGCTCGCTGAGAATCTTACTACTTGCCAAGACTGTCCTCAAACCTGCGATCCTCCTGTCTCAGCCTCACAAATACTAGGATTACAGGTGTGCACCACCACGCCTCGCCTTTATTTTTTATTTTGAGACAAGGTCTCACTAAGTTACCATGCCCTGACATCAAACCTGTGATCCTCTTGTCTCAGCCTCCGAGTACTGGGATTATAGGCCTGAGGCAGAGAGGGACAAAATGGCTTGCTCGAAGGGTTCAGGCCAGCACCCACACAAGGCTGGCCCCCAGAGAATGTCCTGGAGCCCCAGCTGCCTAGGCACCCCCATCTTCCACCCTTGGCAGTTTACACCCTGGTTTTCTTCCTTTTTCTTTTCAACAATCGTACCGAGTCTTGTGACTCTTATTACGTGTGTATACTAAATGTACAGTATTCTCATGGAAAAGTTCTATGTGAACTAAAAATGAAACTTTTAACACTGTAGAATATGTATTTAAAAAGTCCAGGTAAAAGGCCAGGTGTGGTGGCGCACACTTGTAATCCCAGTACTTGGGAGGCAGAGACCAGAGGATCCGGGTTCAGGGCCAGCCTCAGCTACTTAGTGAGACCCTCTGCAACTTAGTGAGACCCTGTTTCAAAATAAAGAATAAAAAATAGGGCCGGGGGTGTAGTTCGGAGGTAAAACACCCCTGGGTTCAATCCCCGGTACCGCAAAAAAAAAAAAAAAAAAAAAGTCCAGGTAAAGCCAGGTGCAATGGTGCATGCCTGTAATCCCAGTATTTGGGGGACTGAGACAGGAGGATCAAAGGTTTAAGGCCAGTCTTGGCAATTTAGTGAAACCCCCAGCAACTTAATAAGACCCTATTTCAAGATAAAAAATAAAGAGGGCTGGAGTGTAGCTCGGAGGTAGAATGCCCCTGGATCCAATCCCCAGTATATATATTCCAGGCAACATCGCCCAAACCTGGGATGGAAATATTGTGAGAGGAGCATAGTTTGCGAAGAGAGAAAGAGAAAGAAAGAGGAAAGTGTGGTTCAAAAATGGGCCCAGGAAGAACCAGGAAACCACTTTCTCCCCAGGGCTTTTCCTCCATCTTTCAGGGTGCGCTGGAACAGGTGAGGGGAAACCCAGATGTGCGACACCCTCCCTCATGAATAAGTAAATGAATCCGTAGCAGCCACCACAGACTTTGACTCATTTGTCAATAGACAGCTTGTTTCCTGACAGAGAAACCAGCGCCTTCGCACTCCCGTGTAAGTGAAAGGGGAATCAATTGACGATTAATTAAAGGGGAAGTTACTGGGAATATAGAATTGCTACATCAAAACTCGGCAGCCTGAGAAGTATTTTTTTTTTTTGTGGTACTGGAATGGAACCCAGGGGCCTTCTACCTCTGAGCTGCACCCCCAGCCCTATTTTATTTTTTATTTGGAAACAGGGTCTTGCTAAGTTGCTGAGAATAGAGAAGTTGCTAAGGTCGGCCTAGAACCTGCGCTCCTTCATTTTCAGCCTTCCAAATACTGGGATCACAGGTGTGTGCCACCGTGCCCGGTCTGGGCAGTATTTTTCAGGTGTGCTTCTGCTACAGAGGCCAGAGCTGCTGCTGGAATAGACCAGAGGTGTCCGCGTTTCCTAAGACACGGTGCACGCCTATAACCCCAGTACCTGGGAGGTTGAGACAGGAGGATCGCAGGTTCGAAGCCAGCCTCAGCAACTTAGCCAGTCTCTCAGCAACTTAGCAAGACTCTGTTTCCCAAAAGTCCAGCATCTGCTGGGGATTGGGGGGTTTAGGGTCCAGGAGCACAGTCAGGGAAGCTGGTTGGGCACCAACACTGTAGCTAGACTGGTGGGTCCTGGTGTCATCACTCACCGACAGTTGCCACCAGTTCATCTATAAAATAAGGGTGCTTGCTGGGCATGGTGGTGCATGCTTGTAATCCCAGTACTTGGGAGGCTGAGACTGGAGGATTGCAGGTTCGCGGCCAGCCTCAGCTACTTAGTGAGGCTCTCTGCCACTTAGTAAGACCCTGTTTCAAAATAAAGAATAAAAAATAGGACTGGGGCTGTAGCTCAGAGGTAGAAGCCCCTGGGTTCAATCTCCAGTATGGCAAAAAAAAAAGGGGTGCTAGCTGGTGTGCACACCTGTAATTCCAGTACTTGGGAGGCTGAGACAGGAGGATAGCAGGTTTAAGGCCAGCCTCAGCAACTTAGCGAGACCCTGTTTCAAAATAAAAATAAAAAGGGCTGGGGGTGTAGCTCAGAGGTAGAATGCCCCTGGGTTCATTCCCCAGTATGAAGGAAGGAAGGGACCTGAAGCCCGTTGTGCTAGCACACAACTGTAATCCCAGTACTTGGGAGGCTGAGACAGGAGGATCACAGATACGAGACCAACCTCAGCAATTTGGCAAGACTCTCAGCAATGTAGCAAGATCCTGTTTCAAAACAAAAAAATTAAAAAGGATTGGGAGTATAGCTCAGAAATAAAATGCCCCTAGATTCAATCCCCACTCACACACACACGCACGTGTGCACACACGCCAGCCTGAGCAATTTAATGAGACCCTGTCTCAAAATAAAATAAAAAAGGATTGGGGAGTCAGGCATGGTGGCATAAATCTGTAATCTTAGTACTTGGGAGGCTGAGACAGGAGGATTGTAGGTTCAAGGACAGCCTCAGCAAGTAGTGAGACTCTCAGCAACCTAGAAAGACCCTGTTTCAAAATAAAAAAGGGGTGGGGGTGTAGCTCAGAGGTAGAATGTCCCTAAGTTCAATCCCTAGTAACACACACACGCACACACACACACACACACACACACACGTATATATAGCAAATAACAATAACTAACATGTGTATATATGTATGTACACACACATGGGCTGGGGTGTAGCTCAGTGGTACAGTGCTCCTGTGTTCAATCCCCAGTACTGCAAATAACAATAACTAACATATATATGTATTCACACACACACACACACACACACACACACACATTTGGTACTACAGGATTGAATCCAGAGGTATTCTTTTTTTTTCTTTTTGCGGTACTGGGGATTGACCCCAGGGGCATTCTACCTCTGAGCTACACCCCCAGCCCTATTTTTTATTCTTTATTTTGAAACAGGGTCTTGCTAAGTTGCGGAGGGCCTCACTAAGTAGCTGAGGCTGGCTGCGAACCCGGATCCTCCTGTCTCTGCCTCCCAAGTACTGGGATTACAAGCGTGTGCCACCAGGCCAGGCTAAATCCAGAGGTATTCTACCTCCAAGGTACACCCCCAGCCCTTTTTATTTTGAAAGAGGGTCTTGCTAAGTTGCTGAAGCTGGCCTCACACCAGCGATCTTCCTGCCTCAGCCTCCCAAGTGATAGGTCTCATTCTGGGGGGGAAGGGACAGAACCCCCAGGAGTGGGAGTGAGGTAAAGTGAGAAAGGAAGGGAAAGGGGGGTGGGGAACTGGGGGATGTCACCCACGCTCACTTCTGCTTTTTGGGGGGCTGTAAACACTGAGCTGCCCACAGTGCTCCAGTCTCATAACTTCCTCTGGCCTCCACTGGGCCATTTGCATGTGTCTCGTTGAAACTCCAGGTCGGAGGTTCACCCCGCTTCCCTGGCCCCCAGGGGGCCGCTGGACCATTACTGAGGAACCGAAGGCCTGGGATGACCAACGTTGCCGGCGTTGACGGCCCCGAGCCTTCCCCTGGGTGATTCACGCTTGTTCAACAGCCACTTTCCTAGAATGTTGCAACACGGGCCTTAGGGTTTTTCCAGAGATTTCCATTCTCGATTACCCAACCTTGAGCCCTCACAGGGAACTCAGGGTGACCCCCACGGTTGAGGCCGGGCATCTGCCCTCTGACCTGGGGTCTGATTCATCTGGTACCTTCTCACGAGGCAGGGCTCAGCCTCCTGAGAAAGGACTCACTGTGTGTCCCAGCTGTGCCCACAGTAGGCTCTCAGCCTCTGTTTTTCTTTCTTAATACACATTTGTTTAATGACTGGGATGACTGGAAATGACTTAGCTCTGATGAAGAAACAGGAAGGCGACAGTATTAAATTTCTTAAAAAAAAAAAAAAACTAAAACTATTCCAAGTTCATCCCCCGTCCCCCCAGCTTCATCTTTAAGTTACTGCACTTTATTGATTGGTTGAATGATACTGGGAATTCTACGTCTGAGCTACACCCCCGCCCTTCTTTGTTTTATTTTGAAACAGGGTCTCGCTATGTTGCTGTCAGTCTCACTGAGTTGCTGAGGCTGGCCTCAAACCCGCGATCCTCCTGTCTTAGCCTCCCAAGTACTGGGATTACAGGTATGCTCTTCACTTTAGATTGTAAACTCTCCAGCCCTGCATCCTAAAACTCTTAGGCGGTAGGTTGGAAGCTCTTTGAGCGCTATAGAGTCTCCATCTTTTCTCTCCTCCAGCCCTGGCTCCTAGGCATACAGCAAGTGCTCAATAGATTCTCTTATATTGGATTGTGTTGCTTTTTTTTTTTTGGTGCTAGTGGAAATTGAGCCTATGGGAGTACTCTACCTTTGAGCTACATCCCAGCCCTAATTTTTTTTTTTACTTTGTTACTGAGAAGTTTTATTAGTATAATCATAGGTCAAAATAAACAAGATGAGCCGGGTGTGGTGGTACACACTTGTAATCCCAGTATTTAGGAGGCTGAGACAGGAGGATCGCAGGTTCGAGGACAGCCTCAGCAACTTAGCAAGACCCTGTTTCTAAATAAAAAAATAAAATAGGGCTAGGGGTATAGCCCAGAGGTAGAAGGCCCCTGGGTTCCACCCCCAGCACCACAAAAAACAAAAATTAAAAAATAAACATGATGGAAATTTCTAGGCATTGATATAAATGTAAAGTATGATTCTACATGCTGATATCAGGAGTCCTATTTTTCATTCTTCTATCTTTTTTTTTTTTTTTTTTTTTGCGGTACCGGGGATTGAACCTGGGGCGTTCTACCTCCGCGCTACACCCCCGGCCCTACTTTTTATCCTTTATTTTGAAACTGGGTCTCACGAAGTTGCTCATTCTTCTATCTTAAGGTACACATTCACAAGTTAGGAAATCTGTAGCAAATGAAGGTGCAGAGGCTCTACAAAGCCACCTGCCTTCCTTTCTTAACTATTATGACTTTTTTTTTTTTTTTGCGGTACCGGGGATTGAACCCAGGGGCGTTCTACCTCCGTGCTACACCCCCGGTCCTATTTTTTACACTTTATTTTGAAACCGGGTCTCACAAAGTTGCGGAGGGCCTCACTAAGTAGAGAGAGAGAGAGAGAGAGAGAGAGACACAGAGAGAGACAGAGACAGAGAGAGACAGGGAGAGAGAGACAGAGACAGAGACAGAGAGAGACAGGGGGAGAGAGAGAGAGAGAGACAGAGAGAGACAGAGAGAGAGAGAGAACTGAGGCTGGCCACGAACCCAGATCCTCCAGTCTCCGCCTCCCAAAGTACTGGGATTACAAGCGTGCACCACCACGCCTGGCCAACAGCAGTGTTTGTCTCAGCCCGTCCCTAATAGGGGGCTCTGGGCACATGCCAGCCCTATTTTATTTTTTACTTTGAAACAGGGTCTTGCTAAATTGCTCAGGATGGCCTTCTACCTGCAATCCTCCTGCCTCAGACCCCCAAGCACTGGGATTACAGGCATGCACCACCATGCCTAGCTTTTTCTTTTTTTCTTTTTGTGGTACTGGAGATTGAACTCAGGGCCCCAAACATGCTAGGCAAGTGCTCGACCACTGAGCTATACCCCCAGCCCTGTGTTGCCTTTCTTAGCCATTAATTAGAAAGACATCCCTCAGCCGGGTTCAGGGGCATACACCTGTAATCCCAGTCCTTGGGAGGCTGAAACAGGAGGATTGCAGGTTTGAGGACTGCCCCAGCGAAATAGTGAGACACTCAGTAACCTAGTGAGACCCTGTTTCCAAACAACAAAAAAAAATTTCTTTTTTGGTACTGGGGCTGGAACCCAGGGGCATTCTACCTCTGAGCTACACCCCCAGCCCTATTTTTATTCTTTATTTTGAAACAGGGTCTCACTAAATTGCAGAGGGCCTCACTAAGTAGCTGAGGTTGGCCTTGAACCTGTGATCCTCCTGTCTCAGCCTTCCAAGTACTGGGATTACAAGCATGCACCACCACACCCAGCCTACAAAAAAAAAATTAAAAAGGGGTGGAGGTGTAGCCGGGAGGTAGAATGTCCCTGGGTTCAATCCCCAGTACCAAAAAAAAAGGAAGGAAGGAAGGAAGGAAAGGGAGGGAGGGAGGGAGGGAGGGAGGAAGGAA
>PVJS01041888.1:0-17710 GCA_004027185.1 Glis glis
TCCTCCGGTCTCCGCCTCCCAAAGTACTGGGATTACAAGCGTGCGCCACCATGCCCGGCCTTGAGTTTTTATAACTTTTGTGTGTGTGTGTGTGTGTGTGTGTGTGTGTGTGTGTGTGTGGTACTAGGGATTGAACCCAGGGCGTTCTACCTCCAGGATACACCTCCAGCCCTATTTTTATCTTAGTTTTGAAACGGGTTCACTGGGTTGATGAGAGTCTCACTACTTGCTGAGGCTGTCCTCAAACCTGTGGTCCTCCTGTCTCAATCTCCCAAGTATTGGGATTACAGGCATGCGCCACCACATCTGGCTTTTTATAACTTTTTATTTTGAAATAATTTCACACTTACAGGAAGTTGTCAACGGTACAAAGAATTCCCTTATATCTTTTATCCAACTTCCTCAAATGTTTATTGTTTTCAAAGTGATTATATGACCTAAGTGATTTTGTTTCATCTGTTTTAATGTATTTGGGATCAACACATTTTGGCAATGAGAGATATTTAATATTAATCCAGTGTAGCATCAGTGTTATTCAAAATGTAGCTGGCACAGCTGGGCGTGGTGGCACACGCTTGTAACCCAGTACTTGGGAAGCAGAGACTGGAGGATCTGGGTTCACCGCCAGCCTTAGCTACTTAGTGAGGCCCTGCGCAACTTAGTGAGACCCTGTTTCAAAATAAAGAATAAAAAATAGGGCTGGGGGTGTATCTCGGAGGTAGAACACCCCTGGGTTCAGTCCCCAATACCGAAAAAAAAAAAAAGTAGCTGGCAATAAATTGTATTTGTTATCTTTTTCTTAGTTTTTTAAGATGGGGTCTTAGTCCTTAAGTGATCATTAAGAAAGGCATACACTGCCCATCATGATGGTGCAAACTCATAATCCCAGGTCTTGGGAGACTAAGACAGGAAGATCACAGGTTCATGACCAGCCTCAGAAACTTAGCGAGACTCTCAGCAACCTAGCAAGACCCTGTTTCAAAACAGAAAATAAAAAGAGCTGGGGGTGTAGCTCGGAGGTAAGTTTAATCCCCAGAACCACACACACAAAAAAAAAAAAGAAAGAAAGGAAGAAACTTAACCTTAATATAATCATATCATCTAAAAATAAACACTCAAATTTCTCCACTTATTATAACTGATATATATATATATATATATATATATTTTTTTTTTTTTTTTTTTTTTTTTTTTTAGTGGTACTGTGGATTGAACCCAGGGGCGTTCTACTCTGAGCTATAACTCCAGCCCTTTTTTATTTTTTGTTTTGAAACATGGTCTTGCTAGGTTGCTGAGAGTCTCAATATATTGCTGAGGCTATCTTCAAACCTGTGATCCTCTTGTCTCAGCCTTCCAAGTACTGGGATTACAGGCGTGTGCCACCATACTTGACTGATTTTTTTTTTTGGTGTGGTATTAGAGATTGAACCCAGGGGCATTCCACCTCCGAGCTACACCCCCAGCCCTATTTTTTATTCTTTATTTTGAAATAGGGTCTCACTAAGATGCAGAGGGCCTCACTAAGTAGCTGAGGCTGGCTGCGAACCTATGATCCTCCAGTCTCAGCCTCCCAAGTACTGGGATTCCAAGCATATGCCACCATGCCCAGTTTAACTGATTCTTTTTTGTTTTTTTGGTACTGGGGATTGAACCCAGGGGCATTCTACCTCTGAGCTACATCCCCAGCCCTATTTTATTTTATTTATTTATTTATTTTGCGGTACCAGGGATTGAACGCAGGGGCATTCTACCTCCGCGCTACGCCCCCGGCCCTATTTTTTATACTTTATTTTTGAAACCGAGTCTCACAAAGTTGCGGAGGGCCTTGCTAAGGAGAGAGAGAGAGAGAGAGAGAGAAAGAGCTGAGGCTGGCCGCGAATCGGGATCCTCCGGTCTCCGCCTCCCAAAGTACTGAGATTACAAGCGTGCGCCTCCATGCCCGGCTCCTATTTTATTTTTTATTTTGAAACAGGATCTCACTAAGTTGCAGAGGGTCTCACTAAGTTGCTGAGGCTGGCCACGAACCTGCGATCCTCCTGTCTCAGCCTCCCAAGTGTTCTCTACCACACCTGGCTCTAACTGATTTTTAAAAATCCAGTATCCTTGGGTTGGGGGTATAGCTCAGCAGCAGGGTGCCTCCCTAGCATGCCTGAGGCCCTGAGTTTGATCCCCAGTACCAGAAGAAGAAGAAAAATAAAAGAACTAAAATCCAGTATCCAATCAAGGTCATGCATTCCACTTTAATTATATGCTCCCAACCTTGTTTTGTCTTGAAGACATGGATGGTTTTGAAGAGTCCAAGGCAGTTGTCTTGTAGAATATTCCACCATCTGGTTTTTATCATTTACTTTTTTATTTGTTTGCATTACTTGGAATTGGATCCACAGCCTTGCACATGCTGAGCAAGTGCTCTGCCACTGAACCATATTCCCAGACGCCATTATTTACTTTTAATAAAGTACTTCTGATATTCCTGGTAAATTCACTCCTGGCCCTCATAGATGGAAGACCTTCCTTCCTTCCTTCCTTCCTTCCTTCCTTCCTTCCTTCCTTCCTTCTTTTCTTTCTTTTTCTTTCCTTTCTTTCTTTTCTTTCTTTCTTTTTTTTTTTTTTTTGGCAGTACTGGGAATTGAATCCAGGGGCATTCTACCTCTGAGCTATACCCCAGCCCATTTTTTATTTTTTATTTTGAAACAGGGTCTCACTAAGTTGCGGAGGGCCTAAGTAGCTGAGGCTGGCCTCAAATCTGCGATCTTCCTGTCTCAGCATCCCAAGTCCTGGGATTACAAGCATGCTGTACCACGCCCGGCTTGGAAGATTTCTTTCCAGACTAGATATCCATTACTGTTAAACCCTGTTTGAAGGTTATATTGTGATGAGAGCAGATGAAATTATCAGTAGGAACTAGTGCAACCAATTGTCAACTCCTCAGTGAAAATTTCCCTATATATCCAAGCTACAGTAGCCCACCTATTTCCTCTGCTCCCTAGCCCCTGGCCTTCCTGTATCCTGTTCTGTCTTTTTGTAGCACTTCCTACTACTTGGCTCTGTTTATATGTATGTGTATTTCCTGGCTGCCTTTCCTACTAGAATACAACCTCTTTGTCCTGTTCTCTGCTGTCTTCCTAGTGCCTAGATGAGTGCACCATCATCATTGTCCAATAAATGTTTGAACCAATTTTGATCAGTGTGGAAATGCTTTGGGGATACTTAGTTTGAATTGCCATCTCTGAAGTGTTGATTTTTACCTCTTCTTACAGGTGTAGGCCCTGCTTCCATGATGGTTGGGAATCTGGTTGCTGGAAAACGCATAGCACAAGCCGCAGGAAGGGATCTGGGGCAAATTGAAGAGAATGATCTAGTGAGGAAGGTGAGTGTTCTGGAAGTGTTGACTTGTCAGTGAGTCAAGGACAGGCAGTACATGGGGGATGCATTATACAACTAGAAAGTTGCTGACCTTGAGTCTTCTTTCTGCTTTATGATTTCAGCACCAGTTTCTGGCAGAGATTTTGCAGTGGCGAGCCCAGGCAACTCCTGACCATGTGCTCTTCATGCTGCTAAATGCCAAGGTATTAACAATCCAATTGTATATTTAATCACCTGAATCCTAAGGGAGTATTTGAGGCTCTCTTGATCTTGTTCTTTCATCAGAAAATTTCTGTTGCCACCTCTGAGGAAGGAGTTACTGCTTTCTCTTTTATTTTGACATTTGGGGATAAATTGTGCAGTCACTTTAAGGTTGAAATGAGACCTCCCAGAGTGCTACTTAATGCTGTCTTTTCTTGTGTTATAATCAAGTCTTCTGTATTAAGAGTGATGGGAGCCAGGCGTGGTGGTGCACGCTTGTATTCCCAGTACTTCGGGAGGCTGAGACCGGAGGATCCAGGTTCGCAGCCAGCCTCAGCTACTTAGTGAGCCCCTCCGCAACTTAGTGAGACCCTGTTTCAAAATAAAGAATAAAAAAAATAGGGCCGGGGGTATAGCTTGGAGGTAGAATGCCCCTGGGTTCCATCCCCAGTACCCCCCATACACAAAAAAAAGCCCTGTTTAGTGAAATTTTTTTTAATTTTTTTTGTGGTACCGGGGATTGAACCCAGGGGCATTCTACCTCCAAGCTACACCCCGGCCCTATTTTTTTATACTTTATTTTGAAACTGGGTCTCACCAAGTTGCGGAGGGCCTCACTAAGGAGAGAGAGAGAGAGACGGAGAGAGAGAGAAAGAGAGAGCTGAAGCTGGCCGCGAAGCCAGATCCTCCGGTTTCCACCTCCCAAAGTACTGGGATTACAAGCGTGTGCCACCACGCCCGGCCTATTTAGTGAAATTTTATGAAGACCCACAGGATAAATTTATTCTCAGGATCAGGAAAAATTGACTATCTGCTCATCTCCTAATCTTTATTATTAGCTGGTAGACTCTGATGATTACTGTTGTTTACATCTTTATTGTTAGCAAACGAGGCTAATTTTGAGTTGTATGCACAGCAGATGTACGTGACCACAGGGCCAGCATTCATCGTCCTCACCTTACACCTGCCTCTTCCGATTTTGATTTCCATTTGTCTCCTTCTACTCTTTTTTTTTTTTTTTTTTTTGTATTGGGGATTGAACCCAGAAGCATTCTACCTCCATGTTACACCCCCAGCCCGATTTTATTTCTTATATTTGGAAACAGGGTCTCACTAAGTTGTGGAGGGCCTTGCTAAGTTGACGAGGCTGGCATTGAACCTCCCAAGTACTGAGATTACAAGCATGTACTACCAGGCCAAGATGTCTCTTTTTTTTTTTTTTTCGGTGCTGGGGATTGAACCCAGGGTCATTCTACCTCCGAGCTCCACCCCCAGCCCTATTTTTTAATCTTCATTTTGAAACAGGGTCTCATTAAGTTGCCGAGGCTGACCATGAGCCTGCTCTTCCTGTCTCAGCCTCCCAAGTACTGGGATTACAAGTGTGCACCACCATGCCCGGCTACAGCTATCTCCTACTCTTATTTCCTCACCTAAACAATTAAAAGTTTATGTGTGCCGGGCGTGGTGGCGCACGCTTGTATAATCCCAGTACTTGGGAGGCTGAGACAGGAGGGTCTCATGTTTGAGGACAGCCTCAGCAAGTAGTAAGACTCTCATCAACTTAGCAAGACGCTGTTTCCAAATAAAAATTGTATTTTATTTATTCATTTATTTATTTATTGTGGTACTGGGGATTGAACCCAGGGGCATTCTACCTCTGAGCTACACCCCCAGCCCTATTTTTTATTCTTTCTTTTGAAACAAGGTCTCACTAAGTTGCAGAGGACCTCACTAAGTAGCTGAGGCTGGTCGCGAACCTTCGATCCTTTGTCTCTGCCTCACAAGTACTGGGATTACAAGCGTGCGCCACCATGCCTGGCCTCAAAAATTTTAAAAAGTGGGGCTGGGGATGTAGGTTGGAGGTAGAATGCCCCTGGGATCAATCCCCAGTGCCACACACACAAAAAAAGTTTATGTGTATTTTTATTTTTATTTATTTATTTTTTATTCTCTTTGTGGTACTGGGACTTGAACCCAGAGCTACCTCCGAGCTACACCCCCAGACCGATTTTATTTCTTATTTGGAAACAGGGTCTCTCATGGTTGCTGAGAGCCTCACTAAATTGTTGGGGCTGTCCTTGAACTTGCAATCCTTCTGTCTCAGCCTCCCAAGTACTAGGATTACAAGTGTGCACCACCACGCCCGGCTTTATGTGTATTTTTAGAACTGATTTAAGCAAGAAAGACGATAAATAAATATGCTTAAGGTAATGTTAGTAAGCCCTGAAGAGCCAGGTGTGGTGACGCACACTTGTAATCCCACTACTTGGGAAGCTGAGATCGGAGGATCCGGGTTCGCGGCCAGCCTCAGCTACTTAGTGAGGCCTCTGCAACTTAGACCCTGTTTCAAAATAAAGAATAAAAAATAGGGCTGCGGGTGTAGCTCGGAGGTAGAATGCCCCTGGGTTCAATCACCAGTACTGCAAAAAAAAAAAAAAAGAGAGAGAGAGAAGGAATCCTGCCCTGTCTTTCGATGCCAATTAATAACTTGTGAAGGATAATCTACCGAGGCAGAAGTCTGTCGGGTGTCCTGTCACAGTGGCTGTGCTTACCCTGTCTATTTCCTCACTGAGCTTTGATATGCTTATCACTTTTTCTGTTTAAAGGGAACTACTGTGTGCACAGCCAGCTGCCTTCAGCTTCATAAGCGAGCAGAGAGGATTGCGTCGGTTCTTGGTGACAAAGGACATCTAAACGCAGGAGACAACGTGGTGTTGCTCTACCCACCTGGTAAGTGTTGGATTGCTGAACTAGACTCTACACTCCATTATTTGACTCTACACTAGGACAGGGCAGGAGCTCAGGACTACCATCTCTGACCATAGAGGCCGCGCACTTCCCAGCACCCAGCCTCCGCGCACCACAGGCCAAGGTGTGAACCAGACCACATCCCCCGAGTCGTGCCAGTGCAGTGGCTCCGCTGGGACTGTATCTGTCTTACTTACTCTTGTATTCCATTGTCAGTGTCTGGCACATGGAAAGTACTCAGTAAATAGTGAACAAACGAATGAGGAAATGAGCGTAACAATGACCTGGCTCTCAGAAACCCTCAAAACCGGTGCTTCGAGCATGGGCACAGTGGCCCATGCCTGCAGTACCAGCTACTATGGAGGCCGAGACAGGAGGCTCCCTTGAGCCCAGGAGTTCAAGCCAGCCTGGACCACATAGTGAAACCGTGGCACTTGAAAAAATGAGGGAGAGCTGGAGGTGTAGCTTAGTGTTAGGACACGAGTCCTCACTTCAATCCCCAGCACTCAAAACAAAACAAAATAAATGGTTGCTTTATTTCTAGGGTGTTCAGGAATGGGACCATTTCACCCAGCTTCCGAAACAGCTATGAACTCTGTTTATTCAACATTCTTCATACTGTGATTTTTGTTTGGTATTCCTCTATTGCTGCTTTTACCTTTCATATTCTAATTTAATTCTGCCATAACCTTCTCTTCATAGGAAGAGGGACTCAATTATTTGGTGATAGTTTGGCATACATATTCAAAATCTGAGGTGACCTTTTTTTTGTGGTACTGGGGATTGAACCCAAGAGTATTTTACCACTCAGCTACAACCCTAGCCAAATTTTTTAGTTTTGTTTTTTGTTGTTTTGGCACTGGGGATTGAACCCAGAGACATTCTACCTCCAAGCCACACCCCCAGCCCTATTTTATTTTTATTTTGAAACCAGGTCTCACTGGGTTGATGAGTGTCTCACTACTTGCTGAGCCTGAGCCTGTCCTCAAACCTGCAATCCTCATGTCTCAGCCTCCCAAGTACTGGGATTACAGGTGTGCGCCACCACACCTGGCTGAAGTGAAATTTTTGAGTCATCCGTTTTTTTTTGTTGTTGTTGTTTTTTTTTTTTGGTGGTACTGGGGATTGAACCCAGGGGCATTCTACCTCTGAGCTATACCCCCAGACCTATTTTATTCTTTATTTTTGAAACAGGGTCTCACTAAGTTGCTGAGACGGGCTGCGAACCTGCAATCCTCCTTTATTAGCCTCCCAAGTACTGGGATTACAAGCATGCACCACCACACACCTGAGTCATCCCTTTTCTTTATTCCTTCTGCTGCCTCACCCACTCAGACATCCTGCCTTCTTTGGTCTCTTATTCCCCTTACTTCATTTTACTCTGTGATTTGGTCTCTTATCCCCCTTACTTCTCTTAACTCTGTGATTCTTTCTATGTCTTTTTTTTTTTTTTTTTTTTTTTTTTTTTTTTTTTTTTTTTTTTTTTTTTTTTTTTTTTTTTTTTTTTTTTTTTTGGCTGTACCAGGGATTGAACCCAGGGGCATTCTACCTCCGGGCTTCACCCCCAGCCCTATTTTTTATTCTTTATTTTTGAAACAGGGTCTCACTAAGGTTGCGGAGGGCCTCACTAAGTAGCTGAGGCTGGCGGTGAACCCGGATCCTCTGGTCTCAGCCTCCCAAGTACTGGGATTACAAGCGTGCGCCACCACGCCCAGCACCTATGTCATTTTTTTTTTTTTTTTTGCATAAATACTAAGATTTCTTAGAAGATCATGAAATAAAGGAATCTCTCCTGCCATGTTCCCATGAGATTGCCTTCCAAAATCTGATAATGTTGTAGCGAGAGACCGGGATACCTCGTGAGGAGAGCTTTCACCCAGAGTCTTCATATTGAGCCATACTTTGCTTCCCTAAAACTCACACCCATGGATAGAACGACATCTAAGAAGTCCAGTTGCTCCCCTATCGCAGCCCTCTCTCAATATTTAAAGAACGCTCAGGTGTTCCTCATCTCTCCCTTCTCTGTTCTTTTATTTTCCTAGTTCAACATCCCTGATTTCTATAGTTATTTCTTCCAACAAATGTCAAGTAATATCAACATCAAGTATTTTTCAAGAGTTTACTTCTGATTTCTTCCTTGTTATCTGTTTTTCCCTTCTCTCTCTCTCTTTTTTTTTTTTTTTTTTTTGTGTGTGTGTGTGTGTGTGTGTGGTACTGGGGATTGAACCCAGGGGCATTCTACCTCCAAGCTACACTCCATTCCTATTTTTTATTCTTTATTTTGAAACAGGATCTCACTAAGTTGCAGAGGGTCTCACTAAGTAGCTGAGGCTACACCCCCAGCCCTATTTTTTATTCTTTATTTTGAAACAGGGTCTCACTAAGTTGCAGAGGGCCTCACTAAGTAGCTGAGGCTGGCGGTGAACCCGGATCCTCCCGTCTTAGCCTCCCAAATACTGGGATTACAAGCATGTGCCACCACACCAGGCAGCCTTCTTAACTTTTAATTAATTAATTAATTATTGGTTGATTGATTGATGGTATTGAGGATTGAACTCACGGTGTTCTACCTCTGAGCTACACCCCCAACCCTATTTTTATTTTTTCTTTTGAAACAGTCTCCCTGACTTGCTGAGGGCCTTGCTAAGTTGCTGAGGCTGGCCTCAAACCTGCAATCCTCATGTCTCAGCTTCCCAAGTACTGGGATTACAGATGTCCGCCACCATGCTCACATCCTTAACTTTTAAAATTTCTTCTGCTGGCGTCTTGTGAAATTATGGTCTCAATAACCCACCTGACACATGATTCTGGAAGATCTGCATTTAGTTTCTTGGTGATAACTAGGTGGTTAAGTGACTCTCCTGATGGGACCCTCTGTCTTGCAGGCATCGAGTTAATTGCTGCGTTCTATGGCTGCCTGTATGCGGGGTGTATACCTGTGACTGTCCGACCCCCTCATGCTCAGAACTTGACTGCCACATTGCCCACTGTCCGCATGATTGTTGATGTAAGTACCAACCATATCCTGCTTTTCCTCATCTCATCAAATCCAGATCTAAACAACATAGGATCCATAATAATTTTCCAGCTTTGTTGAGTCAAGAAGTCAAAATTTTCTCCTAAAAGCTATCACCTTTTCTTTAATCTGGCCACAGGGACCATCATTATTCCATGAAGGAATTGTGGGAAAGTAGTTATTGGTGAGATATGGAACTGCAGGCATTAATCATGAACACTAAGGAGGCGAAGCTGTCATTAGTAATTCTCCGTAAAACTTATGCTCCCCTCTTCTTCAAACATGTTATCTAGCTGATATTTTTTCTGCATAGTAACCAAAGTAATTTTACATACCAAACACCAGACTCTTCCCAGTGTTAGGGCACGTTTATTTGGTTAGTTTTATAAATTTATTTGGTATAGTGTTAAAAGATGTCCAAGGCAGCCAGGCGTGGTGGTGCACGCTTGTAATCCCAGTACTTGGGAGGCTGAGACAGGAGGATCACAGGTTCAAGGCCAGCCTCAGCTACTTAGTGAGGCCCTCACCAAGTTAGTGAGACCCTGTTTCAAAATAGAGAATAAAAAATAGGGCTGGGGGTGTAGCTCAGAGGTAGAATATCCCTGGGTTCAATCCCCAGTTCCGCAAAAAAAAAAAGATGTCCAAGGCTGGGGTAATAGCTCAGTGGTACAGCACCCGCCTGGCATGTGTAAGGTCCTGGCTTTGATCCCCAACACTACAAGAAAAAAAAAAGACATTTAAATCTTCTATAGGAGGCAATAGAAGTTTTTGCAGGATATGAGAATTGAAATTATATGCAGCTGTATTGCATCGTATCCTAATGTGCTTTAAAGAAGAAGGCAGTCTTGGCCAAAGTACAAAAAAGTTACAAAATTCTAATTTATTTAACATTTGTTTCTCTGTGAACTGCTGCTGTCAGCAACTTGAGTCTGTAGCATAAATGCCATGTTCACCAAAGATGGTTTTATGACAAAGTTTAATTCAACAAAATGCCCTTGTTCGATCCTACAGAGTGGGCCAGAAGAGCACCGAGGGGAGTTTCTTTCTACTGACGCAGTTTGTGGGCAAAGTAGGTCAACGTTGCATTTCCATGTGCAGCTGGGCAGGGCTTAGTTTCTGTGGGAAACAGAAGCAGTTTGCATCTGTGTCCTCAGATTAGTGTCCATTCTCCCTTCACCAGACAGTGGCACACACTGACTCCAGACATGCCTGTCTGACTCCTCTCATTCCCTGAGCACTACAAAATCCATGTCTTGTTTTATTGTAGTTTAATAAAATCACAGGATTGTGGGATCCTTACTGAGAATATAATTATAAAATATTTGAGATTGCTATTAAAAGCAATAACTTGCCGGGCGTGGTGGCACACGCCTGTAATCCCAGTTCTTGGGAGGCTGAGACAGGAAGATCATAGGTTTGCTGCCAGCCTCAGCAACTTATGGTGAGACCCTCCACAACTTAGCAAGACCCTGTTTCAAAAGAAAATAAGGAGCCGGGCGTGGTGGCGCACGCTTGTAATCCCAATACTTGGGAGGCTGAGACCAGAGGATCCGGGTTCGCGGCCAGCCTCAGCTACTTAGTGAGACCCTGTTTCAAAATAAAGGATAAAAAATGGGGCTGGGGGTGTAACCTGGAGGTAGAATGTCCCTGGGTTCAATCCCTGGTACCACAAGAAAAAAAAAAAGAAAATAGGGCTGAGGCTGCAGCTTAGAGGTAGAATGCCCTGGGTTCAATCCCCAGTACCAAAAAAAAAAAAAAAGCAATAACTTGAGCCAGGCATGGTATGCATGCCTGTGATCCCAGTACTTGAGAGGCTGAGACAGGAGAAGTACAGGTTCGAGGCCAGCCTCAGCAACCTAGCAAGACCCTGTTTCAAAATTTAAAAAAGGGTGTGGTGGCACACACCTGTAATCCCAGTACTTGGGAGGCTGAGACAGAAGGATTACAGGTTTGAGGCCAGCCTCAGCAACGTTAGTGAAGCCCTCAGCAATTTAGCAAGTCCTGATTTCTCTTTTTCTTTTTTTTTTTTTTTTTGTGTGTGTGTGTTATTAGGGATTGAACCCAGGACACCTACCTCTGACCTACACCCCGAGCCCTTTTTATGTTTTGTTTTGAAACAGGGTCTCGCTAGGTTGCTCAGAGTCTCACTGAGGTTGTCCTTGAACCTACAATCCTCTTGTCTCAGCCTCCTAAGTACTGAGAATACAGATGTGTGCCACCATGCCAGACTGAGACCTTGTTTCCAAATGGAATAAAATAGGGCTGGGTTTGTAGCTCAGAGTTATAATGCCCTTGGGTTCAATCCCTAGTTACATACACACACACACACACACACACACACACACACACACACACACACAATAGTGAAAAAGAAAGAGCGAGCTGGGCGTGGTGGCACACGTCTGTAATCCCAGCACTTGGGAGGCTAAGACAGGAGAATCTCAGGTTCAAAGCTAGCCTCAGGCCTGGCATGGTGGCGCACGCTTGTAATCCCAGTACTTGGGAGGCTGAGACAGGAGGATCACAGGCTCGAGGCCAGCCTCAAATACTTAGTGAGGCCCTCTGCAACTTAGTGAGACTCTGTTTCAAAAGAAAGAATAAAAAATAGGGCTGGGGGTGTAGCTTGGAGGTAGAGTGCCCCTGGGTTCAATCCCCAGTACCGCAAAAAAAAAAAAAAAAAAAAAGCCAGCCTCAGCAACTTAGTGAGGCTCTCAGCAACCTAGTGAGAGGTTTCCAAATAACCGAATCCCCCTGGGTTCATTCCCCAGTTTCCAAATAAAAAATAAAACCAAGTTGGGGGTGTTCCTTGAAGGTGGAATGCCCCTGAGTTCCATCCCCAGTACCAAAAAAAAAAAGAAAGGAGGGAGGGAGCCACCAAAAGAAAATAAAAAGCAATAACTTGTGAAGAACGTAGAAGTCCATCATTCTTAGAGAATTAAGCATTACATATTTCCAGAAAGAAAAATACAAAAGAAAACACAGACCTTGTTCTCTGAAAAGCTGATACTACCCTGTCCAGTGTGGTGTGCGAGTTGCTTTTAGCAGCAGCCAAAGCTAATCCTCCTGGTGCTCATTGCTGTCCATTTGTTTTCTAGGTCAGCAAAGCAGCGTGTATTCTCACCACTCAGACCCTGATGAGGTTACTGAGGTCCCGAGAGGCGGCAGCCGCTGTGGATGTGAAAACCTGGCCGACCATCATTGACACAGGTGAAAGAGATCGCTCCGCAGCCACCGAGGGAGCAAGGGCAGTCACCACCTGAATTCTAGATTCTCATGCCAAACACATTTACACAGTTTTTATTTCACAACGCATTCCATTTGCAAAGACAGAGGCAGAGCCCAAGACTAAGTCAGCTTGTGCTAGCAACGAACTCGACACCGTGACAACCAGACCCAAAGAACCAGCTCACACTAAGAGCTCTTTTTTTTTTTTTTTTCGGTACTGGGGATTGAACCCTGGGGCATTCTACCTCTGAGCCACACCCCCAGCCCTATTTTATTTTGAAACAGAGTCTTTTTGGGTTGATGAGAGTCTTACTACTTGCTGAGGCTGTCCTCAAACCTGTGATCCTCCTGTCTCAGCCTCCCAAGTACTGGGATTACAGGCATGCGCCACCACGCCCAGCTACACTAAGAGCTCTTTAAACCAAGTGTCTTACTGTTACTCTTGGCATTGTTAAGGTGTTAGTCTTTTTTTTTGTGTGTGGTACTGGGAATGGAACCCAAGGACATTCTACCTCCAAGCTACACACCCCGGCCCTATTTTTTTTTATGCTTTATTTTGAAACAGGATCTCGCTAAGTAGCTGAGGCTGGCTGCGAACCCGGATCCTCCGGTCTCAGCCTCCCAAGTACTGGGATTACAAGCGTGCACCACCACGCCTGGCTATTTTTTGTTTTTTGAAACAGGGTCTTGCTATGTTGCTGAGGTCCTTGCTAAGTCACTGAGGCTAGTTTTGAACCTGAAATCCTGTCTCAGCCTCCCAAGTACTTGGATTATAGGTATGCACCACCACACCTGACTGGACATCCTTGGTTTTGACATACTTAGAAAGCAAATTTGGGGGAGGAGGGAAGTATAAATGAGTAAGTGAAAAAAAATTCCCAGTTCTAAATGACCATTCTTAAAATATTCCGGGTGAGAGCCGGGTGTGGATTACGCTTGTAATCCCAGTACTTGGGAGGCTGAGACTGGAAGACGGGGTCGCGGCCAGCCTCAGCTACTTAGTGAGGCCCTCCACAACTTAGTGAGAACCCGTTTCAAAATAAAGAATTAAAAATAGGGCTAGGGTGTAGGTCAGAGGTAAAATGACCCTGGGTTCAATCCCCAGTACCGCCAAAAAAATCTTCCGGGTGAATGTGGAAAAAAAACTGTCCAACTTTTAAAGCCACCAATGGTTAATAGAGCATGCACTAAACTGTAAATAATAAACTTTAACTGAAAACCAGCATGATAACAACTAATACTTTTTCAGCATATACTCAGTTGTTGTCTTAAAAGTGCTGCCGGGCGTGGTGGCGCACGCTTGTAATCCCAGTACTTGGGAGGCAGAGACCGGAGGATCCGGGTTCACGGCCAGCCTCAGCTACTTAACTTTGTGAGACCTGGTTTCAAAATAAAGTATAAAAAATAGGGCCAGGGGTGTAGCTCAGAGGTAGAATGCCCCTGGGTTCAATCCCCGGTACCGCAAAAAAAAAAAAAAGTGCTTTATGTGTGTTGGGCATGGTGGTACACATCGGTAATCCCAGTACTTGGGAGGCTGAGACAGGAGGATCATGGATTTAAGGCCGGTCTCAGTAATTTAGCTAAACCCCATTTAAAAGTAAAAAATAAAAGCTGGGTATGGTGGTGCATGCTTGTAATCCCAGTATTTGCGAGACTGAGACAGGAGGATCACAGGTTCACCACCAGCCTCACTTAATGAAGCCCTGTGCAACTTGTGAGACTCTTTCCTTCCTTCCTTACCTTACCTTACCGTACTGTACCGTACCATACCGTACCGTACCGTACCTTACCTTACCTTCTTTCTTCTTTTGGTACTGGGGATTGAACCCAGGAGCGTTCTACCTCCAAGCTATACCCCCAGCCGTATTTTTTTATATTTATTTATTTATTTATGCAGTACTGGGGATTGAATCCAGGGATATTCTACCCCTGAACTACACCCCCAGTCCTATTTTATTTTTATCTTGAAATAGGGTCTCACTAGGCTGATGAGGGTCTCACTACTTGCTGTCCTCAAACCTGTTATCCTCTGTCTCAGCCTCCCAAGTATTAGGATTACAGGAGTGCACCACCATGCCCGGTGGAGACCTTGTTTCAAACTAAAAAATAAAATTGGGCTGTGAGTGTAGCTCAGAGGTAGAATTCCCCTGGGTTTAATCCTTAGTACCACACACACACAAAAATACAAATAAAAAATAATGCTGGGTGTGGTGGTGCAGCCTCTAATACCAGTACTTGGGAGGCTGAGACAGGAGGATCACATGTTCAAAGTCAGCCTTAGCAATTTAGTGAGACTCTCAGCAACTTAGTGAGACCCTGTTTCCAAATAAAAAATAAAAATTGGTCTGGGAATGTAGCTTGGAGGTAGAATGCCCCTGGGTTCAATCCCCAGCATCACCTGAATAAATAAATAAAATAGGGCTGAGGATATAACTCAGAGATAGAATGTCTCTGGGTTCAATCCTCAGTACCAAAAAAACAAAACAAAAAAAAAAACCTAAAAACTGCTTCATGTGAATTAACTTCCTAATAATTACATATGGGGGGAGGTATTTTAGAGATCCATTTAGAGAAAAGGAAAACAGAAAGTCACATAACTGATAAAATACAGCTGCTATTTGAATACCAGCAGTCTGCTTCTTACTGTGGTATATTACTCCCTACTGAACATCTGTTAAATGAATTCACTGGGTATAGATTTGCTTGTTGATATTGTCCAGTGGTGTTCTCAACCTCAGCCCACCTCAGAAAATGACGTTCGTGAGCCACTTGGGTTAATACGAGAAGCCCAAGCTTTCACAAATCCCAGAAGCTAAATTTGGCCATAGCAAAGCCACAGAAAACCAGCTGGAGGGCAGTGGTTTCCATGTTACAGCATGTCTGACTGACACTGAGTTTTTCTTTTCATTGCAGATGATTTACCCAGGAAAAGGTTACCTCAGCTCTATAAGCCACCCACTCCGGAGATGTTGGCATATCTTGATTTTAGTGTCTCCACAACTGGCATGCTTACAGGAGTGAAGGTAGTGTCATCTGAATGTGTTCACTCACTCACCAAAGGCTGCTGAAATGCCAGGCTGCAATAAACAGAGCTGACTGCTGCCTGAGGAACTTCAGATAGAGAGGCCAACTGCTTGAACCAGAAGCCAGTAGGCGGAGGATCAAGGGTCCCCACTATATTTAAGTCAAAGCATTGGCTCTTCCGGAATAAGTTATCACAAGGAATTTGTATTATGAAGTGTCTGAACCTAGTATAGATGCTAAGAGATAAGAATTCTAAAGTCAGTAGGCAAGCCGGGCGTGGTGGCACACACTTGTAATCCCAGTACTTGGGAGGCTGAGACCGGAGGATAGCAGGTTCGCAGCCAGCCTCAGCTACTTAGTGAGGCCCTCCGCAACTTAGCTAGACCCTGTTTTAAGATAAAGAATAAAAAATAGGGCTGAGGGTGTAGCTTGGAGGTAGAATGCCCCTGAGTTCAATCCCCAGTACCGCAAAAAATAAAAAATAAAGTCAGTAATCTGCCATAGATTCACAAATTCAGTATTAACTAATGAATAGAAATGTGTTAATTTAATGTTGTGTTAATTTAAACTTAGATTAAGCTTTTTTGGGGGGGGTACCGGGGATTGAACCCAGGGGTGTTCTACCTCCACGCTACATCCCCGGTCCTATTTTTTATACTTTATTTTGAAACCGGGTCTCACGAAGTTGCGGAGGGCCTCACTAAGTAGAGAAAGAGAGAGAGAGAGACAGGGAGAGAGAGAGAGAGAGAGTGAGCTGAGGCTGGCCGCGAACCCAGATCCTCCGGTCTCTGCCTCCCAAAGTACTGGGATTACAAGCGTGCGCCACCATGCCCAGCTAGATTAAGCTTTGAGGAAATAAAAAATATACATCATTTGGGTAATTTGGGGAATGGAGACTTTTGAAAGCTGTGTCTGCCTGTGGGGTGCCAGATGCATCTTGTTCCATGTTCTTTACTTTCAGATGTCCCACTCTGCAGTGAATGCTCTTTGCAGAGCCATCAAGCTCCAGTGTGAGTTGTACTCTTCTAGGCAGATCGCCATCTGCCTTGACCCTTACTGTGGACTTGGCTTTGCACTCTGGTGTCTCTGCAGGTAGGGATGGAAAAGCCAAAGAAACGGAATATGTGGGGTATATTTGGGGGCAATAACTATCTCATAAGGTTTCAGTAAAATGCTGATGTTTCCAGAATTTGTGCATCTGATGTTTGTTTAGTTTTGTCTGTATTCCCTTTTTTCTCCTGTTAGCTTTATGCCTCATACAAAATGGCAGTGATTGTGTTACCCGCTCTCTGTTCCATCTGTAATTCTTGTTTTAGAAGCAAAGCCAAAGAAAAGGATGATCCTTGGGTGAAATATGTTTGACATGCTTTGACAGCCAGAATGTACCCCCTAAGCTTGTCAGGAAGGATTCTAACGGGATGGGATGACAGCCCTGCGGGTTGGAGAGTAGCATGTTTGCCCTGGCCAGATTGCAGGTCCCAGCTCCTTCCACCATCTGCCCAGGAAACCTTACCTTAGACCTCCATTTTCACCTTCTGGGTTGACATTATGAATGCTTCTCAAATGCCTACAGCACAACATGCTTCTTCTGTGTCCCTATACGAACTTACAAAGGTAAGTTTGTCCACCATGGGGCCCAGAATACCTTTATGTCTCTCATCTAATTAAATGTCATGTCCTTTGACTCAGTTGCTCCTGTGCCTGATAAGAATCACCTCTGAGCCTTTAATAAAACAAAGCAGATCCTATTGTGGTTCTTGAGTGTGATGATTGGGTTTGCACACTGTTTTATGAGATGTGCCTCCCTCAAACCTTACACCATTGGCTCCTTTTTTTTTTTTTGGATACTGGGGTTTGAACCCAGGGGCATTCTACCTCTGAGATACATTCGCAGCCCTATTTTATTTTTTATTTTGAAACAGGGTCTCAGTAAGTTGCTGAGGCCAGCCTTGGACCTGTGATCCTCTTGTCTCAGCCTCCCAAGTACGGGGATTATAGATGTGTACCACCATGCCCAGCTTTCAGTGTGTGTGTGTGTGTGTGTGTGTGTGTGTGTGTGTGTGTGAGTGAGAGAGAGAGAGAGAGATACTAGGATTGAACCAGGGGCATTCTACCTCTGAACTATACCCC
>PVJS01041889.1:0-17760 GCA_004027185.1 Glis glis
CTCTCTACTTAGTGAGGCCCTCCGCAACTTTGTGAGACCCAGTTTCAAAATAAAGTATAAAAAATAGGGCCGGGGGTGTAGCGCAGAGGTAGAACACCCCTGGGTTCAATCCCTGGTACCGCAAAAAAAAAAAGAATAAAAATGTTACACTAAAAATGTTCACTTAATATATTTGTGTGTGTGTGTGTGTGTGTGTGTGTGTGTGTGTGTGTGTGGTACTGGGGATTGAACCCAGAGGCATTCTATCTCCAAGCTACACCACCCTCCCAGCCCTTCTTTTAATTTTTGTTTTGAAACAGAGTCTTGCTAGGTTGCTGAGGTTGGCCTTGAACCTGTAATTCTCTTGTCTCAGCCTCCCAAGTACTGGGATTACAGGCATGCGCCACCACACCTGACTCAAATTCAACCATATTAACAATAACAATAAATATGAATTAACTAAACAGCTCAATCAAAAGGAAGAGTTTGTCAGATTAGATTTAAAAACCTGCATAATCCAACTAATGATGTCTATAGGAGACACTTTATTTTCAAAGACACAGATTATAAAAAAAGAATAGAAAAATATATGCATGTAAACCGGGCATGATGGTGGCGCACGCTTATAATCCCAGTACTTGGGAGGCTGAGACAGGAGAATCGCAGGTTCGCGGCCAGCCTCAGCTACTCAGTGAGGCCCTCCGCAACTTAGCGAGACCCTGTTTCAAAATAATAGAAAATAGGGCTGGGGGTGTAGCTCAGTGGTAGAATGCCCCTGGGTTCAATCCCCAATACCCCCCCCCCACAAAAATATATATATATATATGTAAACAACCACAAAAGAGAGAGAATGGCTATACTACCAGATACTTTAGACTAAAACAAAAAATACTGCTAGAGCCGGGTGTGGTGGCTCACGCTTGTAATCCCAGTACTTGGGAGGTGGAGACCGGAGGATCCAGGTTTGTGGCCAGCTTCAGCTACTCAGTGAGGCCCTCCACAACTTTGTGAGACCCGGTTTCAAAATAAAGGATAAAAAATAGGGCCGGGGGTGTAGTTCAGAGGTAGAATGCCCTGGGTTCAATCCCTGGTACCACAAAAAAAAAAAATACTGCTAGAGATAAAGAGGGAGGGACATTTCATAATGATAAAAGGTCAAGTCACACATATGTATACCTAGCTGGACACAGCACACACCTATAATCATAGCTACTCCGGAGGAGAATCACAAGTTCGAGACCAGCCTGGGAAACTTAACAAGACCCTATCTCCAAATAAATAAGGGGCTGGGGCCAGGCATGGTGCATGCCTGTAATATCAGTTACTCTGGAGGCTGAGGCAGGAGGACCCAAGTTTGAGGCCAGCCTAGACAATTTAGCAAGACCCTGTTTGAAAATAAAATGGGTTGAGGGAGTAACTCAGTAGTAGAGTGGACCTGGATTCAATCCCCAGTATGACAAAAATAAAACAAAACAAAAACTGACTAAAAAATAAGTAGAAAAACTGAACAGATCTACACAAAGTTAAGATATTAGTTATTTTTTTAAAATCTACAACCCAGCTGGGCGTGGTGGCGCACGCTTGTAATCCCCGTACTTGGGAGGCGGAGACCGGAGGATCTGGGTTCAGGGCCAGCCTCAGCTACTTAGTGAGGCCCTCCGCAACTTCATGAGACCCGGTTTCAAAATAAAGTATAAAAAATAGGGCCGGGGGTGTAGCTCAGAGGTAGAATGCCTCTGGGCTCAATCCCAGGTACCGCAAAAAAAAAAAAATCTACAACCCTCCACACACATAAATCCCAGGCTGGATAGCTTCACTGGTGAACGCTACCAAACAGTTAAATAAGAGTTAATATAATCCTCTGCAAAGAAGAGAACACTTCCCAACTCATTCTATGAAGCAATACTACTCAATACTGCTCTCCCCCCTCCCACCCCAGCAGTCAGTTTTAATGAACCGTAGCTTTTATATCACTTGCTATACCAGTTCAGGGTAAGGATTTTCTAGTAAATCTTCTTTTCTTTTCTTTTCTTTTTGTGGCACTAGGGATTGAACCCAGAGGCATTCTACCTCTAAGCAACACCCCCAGTCCTACTTTATTTTGAAACAGGGTATCACTAAGTTGCTGAGAGGCTTGCTAAATTGCTGAGGCTGTTTCAGCCTCCCAGGTACTTTTTTTACTTTTAGAATATTCATTATTGAGAGCCAGGCATGGCAGTGTACACCTGTAATCCCAGTACTTGGGAGGCTGAGACAGGAGGATCATAGGTTCGAGGAGAGCCTTAGCAAGTAGTGAGACTCTCATCAACCTAGCAAGACCCCGTTTCAAAATAAAAATAAAAGCCAGGCGTGGTAACGCACACTTGTAGTCCCAGTACTTGGGAGGCTGAGACAGGAGGATCGCAGGTTTGCAGCCAGCCTCAGCTACTTAGTGAGGCCCTCCTCAACTTAGTGAGATCCTGTTTCAAAATAAAGAATAAAATAGGGCTGGGAGTGTAGCTTGGAGGTAGAATACCCCTGGGTTCGATCCCTAGTACCACAAAAAATAAAAGTAAAATTAATAATTCTGTTTACAATAGACTCAGAAATAATAAAATATTTAAGTATAACTGTGAAAAAAGAAATTTATGACATACACTAAAAACTATAAAACATTACCAAAATTAATTAAGATCTATCACAGGTTCCCAAACTTAGCAATACCACCCCAAAGTGTGTGTGGGGGGGACACTGGACTGATCCAGCAGGATGGTAGTAGCCTCAGGTGCAATTGGGGGGTTAAATAAAAATAAGGGGCGGTGGAAGTGCCTAGGGAGGCACTGAGTAATTTTTCTTTTTCTGAAAAGGGGGCAGTAAGTCAATAAGTTTTGGAATCTATGAAATAAGTGGAAAGACATCCCATGTTCATGGATAGAAAGACTTAAAATTGTTTAGGATAGCAATACTCCCAAATTTATCTACACATTAAACACAATAGCTATCAAAATTACTGCTGATCCTAAAATTCTATGGAAATACAAGGAACCCAGAATAGCTAAAACAATCTTGAAAAAGAAGAACAAAGTTGGAGAATTCACATTTCCCTACTTCAAAACTTCCTACAAAGTTACAATAATCAAAATGGGGTAGTTCTGGCATAAGGATAAACACACAGATCAATGTAATAGAATTGAAGTTCCAGGAAAAATTAAACTTATGGTCAATTGATTTTCAACAAGGGTGCCAAGACAAGTCAACAAGAATAATCTTTTTAAGCCAGGTGTGGTGGTGAACACCTGTAATCCCAGTACTTGGGATGCCAAGACAGGAAGATTGCAGGTTTGAAGCCAGCCTCAGCATCTCAGTGAGACCCTCAGCAACCTAGTGAGACCCTGTTTAAAATTTAATTTTTTTATAAAAGGGGGTGAGCCAGGTGTGTTGGCACACGCTTATAATCCCAGTACTTGAGCCTCAGCTACTTAGGCCCTCCACAACTTAGTGAGACCCTGTTTCAAAAAATAAAAATAAAATAGGGCTAGGGGTGTAGAATGCTCCTGGGTTCAATCACCAGTACTGAAAAAAAAAACAAAATAAAAAATAAAACTCTTAGAAGAAAAGAGAAGTACCTCTTCATGACCATGTATCAGGCAATACTCACATATAACACCAAAAGCACAAATGACAAAGAAACAAACTGGACTTCACCAATTTATGTAAGGAGATATACAAATAGTAAGCACACAGAAAGGTGCTCAATACCATTAGCCATTAGGGAAATACAAATCAAAACCACAATGAGATACCATTTTACACCTACTAGGATCATATAGCACAAAACACAGTCCAAGCTGGGTGTGGTGGTGCACACTGCAATCCTAGTTAATTGGGAGGCTGAGGCAGGAGAACCGTAAGTTCAAGGCCAGCCTGGGCAACTTAGTGAAACCGTCTCAAAAAATAAAATGAAAAAAGGCCCATGGATGTAACTCAGTGGTAGAGTACTTGCCTAGCATGCAAGAGGCCCCGGGTTCAATTCCCAATATTGAAAAAAAAAAGAAAGAAAGAAAAAGAAAAGGCCGGGCGTGGTGGTGCATGCTTGTAATCCCAGTACTTGGGAGGCTGAGACAGGAGGATCGTGGGTTCGCGGCCAGCCTCAACTACTTAGTGAGACCCTCTGCAACTTAGTGAGACCCTGTTTCAAAATAAAGAATAAAAAATAGGGCTGGGCGTGCAGCTCAGAGGTAGAATGTCCCTGGGTTCAATCCCCAGTACCGCAAAAAAAAGAAAAAAAAAAGAAAAAGAAAGAGGAGAAGGACACACAAACACTCCACCGTCCATAACAGGTGTTGGCAATATTGTGGCGCTATTAGAACTCTCGTACATTGCTGGTGGGAGTCCAAAATGGGACAAATATTTTAGAAAACAGTTGGCAGTTCCTTAAACAGTTTAACAGAGTTACCATATGACCTGGCATTTCATTCTAGGTATCTACCCAAGAAAAATGGGTACATCCATCCACAATGTTATACACATTTGTGTATAACAAAAAGTTATACACAAATGTTCATAGCAGAATTATTCAAAATAGACAAAAATGGGAACAATGCAAATCAAATGCCCAATGGATGAATAAATAAAATGTGGTCTATCCATCCAATGGAATATTATTTAGCCATAAAAAGGAATGAAGCCCTGATACATATTACAACATGGATAAACTCTAAAAGCATCATACTAGTAGACACAAAAGGTTGTACATTGTATGATTTCATTTATATGATATATCCAGAATAGGCAATTCCATAGAGACAGGAAGTAGATAAGTGGCTGTCCAGGGCTGGGGGATGGGGATGGGATGATGGTGATGTGAGCTGGGGACGGGTGGGGTATGACTGCTAGAGGCCACAGGGTTTTTCTGGGGATGATAAACATGCTCTAGTTAGACTGTATGATGGGTGCACAAACTTGTGACTATCCTCAAAAACACTGCACACTTGAAATGGGTGATTTGCAGGGTATGAGCCCCAGGCTACATGCAGGCCTCACTCACCAAGCACAGAGCTGATGAGCTGGTGGGGCCCGGCCTGTGACTTGGAGCAGAGAGTGTTGAAGTACAGCCCGGAGCCCTCCCGGATGGGACTGAGCATCGGGGGCGGCGTGTACGGAGAGCACTGGAACAAGCCCTTCAGGAGGTGGTCCACCAGGAACACTGGTGCGCGCAGGCAGCTCTGGTGGCAGCTGCTAGTGCCCGGCTCCCCAAACGGGGAGGGGGGAGGGGGGAGGAACAGCGCCTTGGGCTGGGGGCGCTTCTTCCGCTTTCTATGTTGGCTGCTCTCCTTGCTGTCTTTCTCTTCCCCATCTTTATCTTGTCCCTGGAGAAGAAGAGAGTTAGGAGCCACAGGGGATCACTTGAGGCTACCTGCCCCAACAATCAGGGTGGCAAAAGGGTGGGAAAAGGGAAGTGGCTGGGAAAAGGGAAGTGGCTGGAGATGGAGGGAAATGTAGCACGCAGGTCCAGAATGGCCACACCAGAGCCTTGAGCACAGGAGGCCGAGGCACTGCCCCGCCACGCCTGAGCCAGGGTCAGGATGCTAAGCCTATGAAGTCGAGGCTGGAGCCTTCTCATATACCCTTTTGGAGATGTGTGGGGACAGCTTCACTGATTCAAATAACTAGTATCGAAAGAATGGGCTGGGCGTGGTGGTGAACGCTTGTAATCCCAGTACTTGGGAGGCTGAGACAGAAGGATCCCAGGTTTGGGGCCAGCCTCAGATACTCAGTGAGGCCCTGTTTCAAAAAAAAAATAAATTAAAAAATAGGGCTGCGGATATAGCTCAGAGGTAGAATGCCCCTGGTTTCAATCCCCAGTACCAAAAAAGGAGGAGGAGGAGGAGGAGGAGGAGGAGGAGGAAGAGGAGGAGGAGGAGGAAGAGAGGGAGGGAGGGAGGGAGGTAGTGTGCCAAAAAGAAAAATTATTCCACTCAAATGATCTCAGCTCCTATGAGAGCAAGAGTGGGCCCCATCACTGACTCAGGAGACCTTTGGGTCCAGGCACCCTGTCCCCGGCCGAGTCCAGCATGAGCTTCTCCAGGTGGTGTACTCCAGTGCATGCTGAAGAGACCAAGCCCCTCAAGAGCAACTGCTCAAATGCACATGCGCTCTCCACCACAAAATGCTCTCTTCCCTGCCAACCTTCCTCCTCTCCTCCAGGTCTTAGCTCTGACACCCCTCCTCCAGGAAGCCCTTCCTGACCCCCCACAGGCTGGGTCAGGGGCCTCCTTCAAGCTCCCTTGGCTCCTTCTGCGCCCCACCCCGGCCCTGCAAACTCTGGGTCATCCAGCAGTGTCTGGGAGAGATCTGTGTTCCCCACTGGACTGCGAGCCCCGAGAGGCAGGGCCTGTGCTGTCATGTCACTGCTGTGTCCTCAGCACTGCCCGGCACTGAGCCTGACACGCGGGGACTCAGTGGATGTTGAACAACTGAATGAACATGCAAACTAAGTGCTTCTCGACTCGGGATTTCTTGGAGCATTTGACTTGGGTTTTTCCCACAGCTCCCACCAACAGGTGGGAATAGCAGTGGGAAGAAGCAGATGGGTAAGCACCCACCTTGGCCATGCTCCCCAGGGGCCAGGGCACTGGAGCCACAGGGACCGACACGGGGATCGCCAAAGGGGCTGTAGCCGTGTGGTCCAAGGGCTTCTTGGCTCCTGGGGGACTCTGCCCATCCCCATCGGGCCTCAGCACCTGTCTTGGTGGCTTGCAAAACTCTGTGCCAAACACCTGAACATGGAGAGACAATGGCCCTTTAAGAGAAAGAGCAGGCAAAAGACAGAGGAGCTGCTCCTGGGACAGCTGGAAAAGCTGTGGCAGATTTCCTGGCAGTGAGGCTGGGGACAAGGACCCAGCTGAAGAGTTGCTGCCATCCTACCAGGTGATGGTCTGCCCCAGAGAGAGCACAGCCCTACGCTGGGCCCAACTCACACTTCCCCTAGGCTGCCATCATCAGCCAGAGATAACAGTGCCGTTATCCCCAAAGCCATGGAAGCCACTGCCCAAGCGCCTTCACCTGCTGCTCGTGCTTCCCCCGCGGTGACGGCCACTGGTCACTGTGGAAGCACATGTGGCTGCTCAGACCTTTCTCGGTATAAAACACCTGGCTGCAGTTCTTGCAGACGTAAGTGCTCCTTGGCTCTGTCCAGTCTGTGGGACCTCCATTTTGCTGGTTACTGTGGGTAGACAAGGCAGCAGGGAAGAATGGGAGAATGGGACTCGATTCCTCATCCACTGGTTTTTCACTTTTAACTAATTCACTGATGACGTGTATGTGTGTGTGTGTGTGTGTGTGTGTGTGTGTGTGCGCTACTGGGGATTGAACCCAGGGACATTCTACCTCTGAGCTATACCCCCAGCCCCATTTTATTCTTTTTATTTTGAAACAGGGTCTCACTAAGTTGTGGAGGGCCTCACTAAGTAGCTGAGGTTGGCCGTGAACCTGCGATCCTCCTGTCTCAGCCTCCCAAGTACAGGGATTACAAGCTTGTGCCACCACACCTGGCTACTCCCAGCCAGTTAGTTAGTTTTTCTTTCTCCTTCCTCTCTCTTTCCCTTCCTCCTTCCTTCCTTCCTTCCTTCTTTCCTTCCTTCCTTCCTTCCTTCCTTCCTTCCTTCTTTCCTCCCTCCCTCCCTCCCTTCTTCTCTTGCTCTCTCATTTATTTGTTTGTTTATTGTGGCACTGAGGATTGATCCCAGAGGCATTCTACCTCTGAACTACACCCCCAACCCTATTTTTATTTTGAAACAAGGTCTTGCTAGGTTGATAAAAGTCTCACTACTTGCTGAGGCTGTCCTCGAACCTGCGACCCTCCTGTCTTGGTCTCCCAAGTACTGGGATTACAAACCTGTACCACCACACCTGGATTATTTTTTGTTTTTGAAACGGGGTCTTGCTAGGTTGCTGAGAATCTCTCTATGTTGCTGAAACTGCCCTTGAACCTGCAATCCTCCTGTCTCAGCCTCCCAAGTACTGGGATTATAAGCCACCACACCTGGCTCACTGACAACTCTTGATAAACCCTGAACAAAAGAGGTGATATCCACATTCTCCATGGGCTAGAGCATCCTCCTCAGGACAGAAGGCACTCTGCGCACTCACCCAGGCCAGCACGTGAAGCCACAGAGGACTCCTCCAGGGGCAGTGCCAGGCAGGGTTAGGAGGGCATCCCAACTTACCACCCACATGCTATGCTCTCTTCCTTCATCGGATGGGGTAGCCTGTAGATGTTTCCACCCTGAAGAATAAAATACATCTGAGTTAGCATGGCAGAAATGAGGAGGTACAGAAGAGCTAAAACTAAGACTCTTAGAAGACAACAACAGGGCGAGTATTCATGACTATGGACTAGGCAGTGGTTTCTAAGGCATGGCACCAAAGTAAAATAGAAGACCAAACAGATGGGCTGGATTTCACAAAAATTGAAAACATATGTCCTGCAAACAATACCACAAATAAAATGAAAAGACAAACCACAAGCCGGGCGTGGTGGCGCACGCTTGTAATCCCAGTACTTGGGAGGCTGAGACCGGAGGATCCGGGTTCGCGGCCAGCCTCAGCTACTTAGTGAGGCCCTCCGCAACCTTGTGAGACTCAGTTTCAAAATAAAGGATAAAAAATAGGGCCAGGGGTGTAGCTCGGAGGTAAAACGCCCCTGGGTTCAATCCCCGGTACCGCAAAAAAAAAAAAAAAAAAGACAAACCACAAAATGGGGAAGAATATTTGAGAGTCATGTATATGATAAGGGGCTTACACCCAGAATATATAAAGAATCCTTACAACTCAATAAGACAGTAATTCAATTTTGAAAATGGGCAAAAGATCTGAGTAGTTATTTCTCCTAAGATACATCAAAGGCCAATAAGCACACGAATGGGTGCTCAACATCATTAGTCCTCAGGGAAATGAAAATCAAAATCATGATGCCACTTCACACCTACCAAGATGATGAAGATGATGAAGATGGTGATAAAGGACAGTAACAAGTGCCGGTGAGGCTGTGGAGACATTGGAACCCTTGTATGCTGCAGGAGCACAGGGGATGTAAAGTGGTGCTGCTGCTTTGGAAAACAGTCTAAAAGTTCCTTAAACATTAGAGTGTTGCCATATGACCTGGAAATTCCACTCCTACGTATCCGCCCAAGAGAAAGGAGAACATGCACCCCCACAAAAAGTTGTACACAAATGGTCACAGCAGCTTATTCACAAGAGCTAAATGGTGGAAACAACCAACTTAGCCAAAGAAAACCCCATCTGTCCACTTCATGGAACACTGCTCAGACATAAGGAATGGAGCACTGACACACGCTACATGGACGAACCTTGAAAACATGATGCTGAGTCAAAGAAGCAGTCACAGAAAGCCACAGTGTGTGATTCCACTTAAGGAAATGTCTAAAATAAGCAGATCCACAGAGAGGCAAAGTTGATCTGTGGTTGCCAGAGGCTGGAGGATGCAGAGATTGGAGGATGGAATGGCCAGGGCTGACAACTAAAGGATGCAGGTTTTCTTTTTAGGGTGGTGAATTTGTTCTTGCAAATAGTGGTGATAGTTGCACAATCTTGTGAATATGCTAAAAACTACCAAATTTCCACTTTAATATGGTAAATTACATGGTATTTGGATAATAAAGATGTGAAATAAAAGTGGTGGCTGTGAGATGATTGGAGGTTACTGGTGTCACTGAGAGAAGGGGCTAAGGTCTTAGAGCAGGACCTCACAATGCAATGAAAGAACAAATGAGGCTCATGCTCATCAGTGTGGGGCACATGGCAGGTCCTACCTGGACTTATCCAAACCATGACTCTCAGTCAGAAAATGTAGAGCCTTCCATGCAGAAACACTTTTGTTTGTTTTCTGCAATGCTAGGGATGGAACCCAAGGGCCTTGTACATATTGGAAAGTGCTCTACCATCCAAATACAACCCCATCCCTTCATGCAAAAATACTCAAGGCAGGGATGGTCTCTACCTTTATATTGATACTTTGAAGAATTTAAGGAGGCAAATCCAAAAGGAAACAAAGAGGCATTAAGAAAGCAAGCCAAAAAAAAAAACTATTGAAATAACAAAATGACAAACAGTGCTTTGGATAACTCTGTACTGTTCTCTTTCTTGTCTTTGGAGGCAGGCACAATCTCCTTGAACTTTAATTTTCTCACAACCAAGGATCCATTGTAAAATCACATCTAAGGATTCACTGACAACTAACAAATGCTAAAACAAACACCAGGGAAACCCCGAAAGCCTCACTGCACATGGTCAGGTCACATGAAGGAGGACTCAGGTACCTGGATTCTGTTGAATATTGTCAGCTTGGACTTTGCGTCCCGGGTGGAATCCATGGCGGGGCCAGATGATGAGAAGGAGGCCATGGCCACCTGGCTTGGAGATGCTGCACAGCACACATCCATCTTCACCTTCTCCTTTCGGAAGCCTGAGAACCGCTGGGTTCTGGAGTTGCCCGAGAAGAGCCTATAGCCTCCGCCCCGAGAGCAGGCTGGACCCTTTTCACTTCTCATGGCCCCTGCAGCGGAGCCATTCTCAGCTTGGGCCTGCTTCCCAGATGGCTGGGCTCCAGGCAGCTCATCCCCACCCATTGGGGTCTGCCGTGGGCCCGCAGAGGGGAAGATGTCCCCCAGGTCCAAGGCCCCTTTGGAAGATCGTAACTGCTTGGCCAGAGAAGAGAGATCTGGGTTCCGGGAAGGGTCCAGAGACTGCATTGCCAGGGACGGTGGAGCAGAGGCCACTTTTGGTCCTCCCTTTGGGTCTCGTCTTGTGCCACCAGGAGAGGCCTCTCTGGGGACCGCAGGCATGGATTTCCTTCTGCAGGCTGGGGATCCCTCTGGCTCCGGGTTTGCGAGACCCACCTGCAGAGGGTCCACAGTGGGTGCCAGTGGCAGGGGCTGCTGCGGCCATGGCCCCTGGAGTGACTTCAGGGCAGCCTGCTTGCCCTCGGGCCCGGGGTGCTGGGAGGAAGCTGCTGCCACCTGGGTGTGGGAGAAGATCCGCTGGGACTTGGTGATCATCTGGAACACCTGCATCTGCTCGTGGCTCACCAGAGACTCCTGTGACTTCAGGAACAGCTGCCGGAAGAGTGGCGTGGCCTCTGACGGGAGGCTACTCGGGTTCTGCACATCCTGGAGTGCGGGCTCCGCTGGACTCTGCCATGAGAAGGACTCACGATCCAGCTTGCTCTTCTTGGAGGCCCAGCTGTCTTCTTCTCCACCAGCATACCTGGGGTCACCAGAGGCCTCACTGGGTGCCTTCAGGAGCGCAGGAGGGAAAGGTGACATGTCCTCCTGACTGGTGCCCACGCTAGACGAAGGATCTGTAGGTGCAGAGGTGCTACCAGGCCTGGGACCGGACTCAGAGCCCTCCTGGGATGGCACCGCAGGCTTGTGGACCACGAACACATTGCTACCTTTGCTCTTGGGGCAGCCGGGCAGGTTCCGGAGCCACTGGAAGTTGTGGCTTGATGGCTGGGAACTGGCAGGCACTGTCTGACCTCGGAAGAGAGGCAGGCAGGCAGGTAGGGAGCCACCCTCGGGCCAGCCCTCCAGGGAGGATGGGAGCTGAAGCAGCGGGGGCTCCAAATCAGGCGGATCAGGGGCACTGTTCTCAGTGGCCCTTGAGTGGATGGCTGTGAACACTTCAGTGGCTAGCTCCTTCTCCTTCTGTGGGGCATGAGGCTCCTCAGGAACATCAGTGCCTAGGGTTCCTGGGGCCACTGGGGTGCTGGCTTGGGTACAGGAGGAGGACCCTGACAAGGTGGGGCAGGGACAGGCTGTATTCCTCCCATCGCCATCTGAAGGCCCCACTGGAGCTGGGCCAGGAGAAGGGATCTTCTGGTGCACGATGCTGCTCACAATACAGCGCAGGAGGTCTCGGTTGGGCAAGATGGAGCCAGGAGATCTGGCTTCCGGGGGTCCCAGGGACCGCAGACCACCTGAAGGAGGCTGGCTGGCCGTGTCGTGGGCATGGGGGGAGTCCCCATATACTTCCTCTTCTGGGGGGGCCTCCTTCAGGATGCACAGGCCGTGCTGGACCTCGTAGTGCCGACGCAGGGAGCGGTAGTCACAGTAGCTCTTGCTGCAGCCCTGCTCAATGCACACAAAGGGCTTGGTCTTCTGGTGGGTGAGCATGTGCCCGGTCCTAGAGTTGGACACAAGGGGAGTCAGTGGGTGCCAGGGACCTGGCCTCCTACTGTGGGACCCCAGCAGCCCTCAGGGTCCTTGGTGCATTCATACCGCAGCTCACACACTACACTTGGCACTCGAGGAAAGACCACTGAACTGCCCTGCTCTGCCAGAGCAATCTGGAAGGGGCTTTCCTCACTCTCGCCTTTAAACAAATTCCTTATCGAGCCTGGTATGGCAGCGCATGCCTGTAATCCCAGTACTTGGGAGGATCTCAGGTTCAAGACCAGCCTTGACACCTTAGTGAGACTCTCAGCCACCTAAAGAGACTGTTTTGAAACAAAAAATAATAAGGGCTGTGGGCATAGCTCAGAGGTAGAACCCCAGTACAAAAGAAAAAAAATCCCTTCTCAGAGAAAAAAAACCCCTTTGAAACCAGATCAGACTTCCCCAAAGTGGGTTCCAAGGAATACCAGTCCTCCAGAGATGATCCAGAGGACTTGGGCACATTATGCAAGTTTTGAAAAAATACTCTTCACTATTCACTCTTTGGAGATTCCCAAAGCACAGCAGCGAATGGGGTGGGGGCTGTTTAAACTTTCATTGTCTCTCACTTCTTTTCTTTCTTTTTTTTTTTTTGTTAAAGGGTTTCACTAAGTTGCTGAGAGTCTCAACGAAGCTGGCCTCGATCCTCCTGTCTCAGCCTCCCAAGCGCTGGGATTACAGGCGTGCACCACACGGAGCCAATTGCCCCTATCAGCATTCCTGAGAAGCAACATTCTGCAGAATCCACTTGAGGGGATGCCAACTGAGGGATCACCCTTCCTGTAAAAAAGGAGACAGCTACCTAGAACCCCCCACAACAAAGAAACCAATTTACAGATGCCCAATTTAATAAAAACTTTCTAGAGCCAAACAGCCAAATGTGCGTATAACTTCCACAAGCATAAATGCATACAAATATGTATTATATTTCCCTTATACTACATTAACACATTATAAACAAATGAGTGCATCACCCTCTGGGTTCCTGGCAGGCCTGCTCTGGACAGTCCTAGTGCATGTGGCCATAGGGAACGTCCAGAGTCAAGTACTTCCCTCCCCCGGGGCAGGGGTGGCCAGAGGGTAAAATGAAAGATGGACTGAAAGTCCTCTGCACTCTAAAAATGCATGGCGTTGTCCTGTTCCACCTACAAGCCTCTTGGTTTGAAAATAGTTTCTTTCCCTCACAGGCAAGAAAACCTTATCATTGCCAAGATGTTAGGAACAAAGAAAAATTTGTTGTTAATGGGATTTCCTTTTAAAATCAAGATTTCTTAAAAATAAAGAGTTTAAAAAAAGTTAAAAATAAATAATAAAAACACGGGTTAGCTGGGCATGGTGGGGCACGCCTGTAATCCTTGTACTTAGGAGGTTGAGACAGGAGGATCGCCAATTCACGGCCAGCCTCAGCAACTTAGTGAGACTCTCAGCAACCTAGCGAGACCCTGTTTCCAAACAAAAAATAAAAAGGGCTGGGGTGTAGCTTGGAAGTAGAATACCCTTGGGTTCAATCCCTAGTACCACAAAAAACAAACAAACAAAAATTAAAACAACAAGAAAATGGGTTACTGCTCTATTACCATGTTCTGGAAACAGGCAGCTCAGAATCATTTGTGCTGAGATACACACATATTCCTGTGGAACACAGATTCACTGGCCTCAGACACCTCCCAGGGACTCAGAACATTTCTCTATCAAGTAAGCCACACTCTCCAGACACAAATGCCTAGAGTGAGCCACCACACGGCTTTAAACCACGAGGGTCCCATCTGCAGCTCAGGCAGTGACTTCCCCACTGGTGTGAATCTCGGGACAGGAAAAGCAACCTGTCCAGGACAGAGCCAAACCCACCTGGGGACACTGGCAGTGGAAGGAGAATCGGGCTGGCACAAATGATACACATCTGGAGAGTAAGGAGGTGGGGAAACCCAAGAGGACTAGATGGATTGACTGGGGAGGGTAGGAAAAAGACCGGAGCACGCCCCCACCCCCAACCCGGAGCAACCATTTTCCTGACCAGACTCCTACATACAGGTGATCCTGACGCTTAAAGGCCTTGCTGCAGATTTTGCAAACGTGCTTCCTTTCCTGGCTGTGCGTCAGATAGTGCTTGCTAAGAGAACTGGCGCTGCTGAACACCTTCCCACAGAGGCTGCAGTCCAGAAGCGGGTTTTGAGGGGAACTGTGCTGCCGCTTGCCTTTCCTCGCACTCCCCGAGGTGGCCCTGCCTCCTTCGTCAGCCTCTTTAGACACTTTAAGCGTGCCTAGCCCCAGGTCTAAAGGGAGGGAAAAAGCACAGGTTATACACAGCTGGGCAGATCAGAGAGCACCACTAATGCACTCTACAAATCTCAGCCATGGTAAGAGTCAGCCCTGCCACAGCTTCAGTAGCTTTGTATGTGCAGAAAACAAGGCTCAAGAGCAGGCAAGGGGGAGCAGGGACCCTGGACAGGCCACACCTGTCCAGGCCTCATGTGGAGGGACAGGGATGGTGGTGGGCTGAAGTGCTTCTAGGACAGTGTGACCAAGACGGGTAGGGCTTCACCATCACCTGGTACGCATAGAAGGACAATCTGGAAATCTACTAGCCCAAACCTTGGAGAAGTACAAACCTGTGCACTCACCTGGCCAGTTCTACTTTTAGGTTCTTAATTTTAAATGTAGCTTTCTACAAAGATCTAGCTGCAAGGGAGTTAACTGTACCACTTATTTTCCTGGGAAAATATTAAAAACAACCTGATATCTGATAAGAGGGTGTGTAGGTGACTGCATAATAGTTTAAATGGCCTATAACATAAGAATTTCCAATAAAGCTGTAGAAAAGTATCTAAAGACATGAAGGATGTTCATGCCATACTACTGAGAAAAAAGCGGCATATTGCAAAACAGAATCACCCTAGTTGTTAAAAAAAATAAATTTAAATAGAAAACAGAGAGAGTGGAATTGACTGGGAGGAGGATGAGCCAGTTTTAGTTTCTTCTTCCTTTTTTTTTTTTTTGTGGTACCGAGGTTTGAACCCAGGGGCATTCTACCTCCAAGCTACACCCCCAGCCCTATTTTTTATTCCTTATTTTGAAACAGGGCCTCACTAAGTAGCTGAGGCTGGTGGCGAACCAGCGATCCAAGACTGGGATTACAAGCGTGCGCCACCACGCCCGGCTTCGGAAGTTTTTTAAATGGGATCCTTTATTTTTTTGTGGTGCTGGAGACTGAACCCAGGGGCATTCTACCTCTGAGCTACACCCCCAGCCCTATTTTATTTTTGTTTTGAGACAAGGTCTCGCTAGTTTGATGAAAGTCTACTTGCTGAGGCTGTCCTTGAACCTGCAATCCTCCTGTCTCAGCCTCCCAAGTACTGGGATTACAAGCATGCGCCACCACACCTGGCTCTAGTTTCTTCTTTTTGTGTGTCTGAGTTTCCCAGATTTTCTGAATCTCTTGAGTAAAAGGACAGAAGGTATTTTTATGAATCATGTCACCTGAGGAACAGCTGAAGGAAGTGGGAATATTCAGATTGAACAGGGAAAGTGTTAAGTACTGGAAGGGCCAGCATGTGGAGGAGGGAAGAGATTGTGTCTGTCTTGTTCTGAGGGCCAGAGTGAGGTTTGGTGAATGAAGACTGAAGGTAAGCTGGTTGTAGACCACTAGAAACCTAAGGGTCATGGATACAAGGACTCTGCCTAGTTACTGCTGTTCCCAGCTCCTGCAATTCCCACTGTGGCACTAGCAGGCACTCAATAAATGTACGTTAGATGAATGAATAATAAAAAATGTTTCTATCTCTTAGATTGGCACGCAAAATGGATTAGACTGTCCTATGAGACAGCAAGTTTAGAAATAACCTTTCACCTGGGAGGTTGCAGAGATGAGATCCAAAAATCCCACAGGCCAGGGCATGGAGAGGGGCCAAAGGAGGGGGTTGCACTAGAGGATCCAAACATGCAGACTGTCTGTGGCTGACAGATGTGGCAGAAAGGAAACAATATTCTCATCCAGCTCTGCCTACGGTCTTAAGCCATTTATCACTTAAATTGCCTGGGCCTTCATCTTCTTCAGATGAGAAATTACTGTGTCAAGTAGTTCAATAATTTCAGCAGTTTAAAATAGGAAAACATTGGACTTTCCCTGGGTACAGCCCTCAGCCTTGCTGAGTTAATTTAAATGCTCCTTAAAGCAACTATTAAACTTAGAAAAGGAAATTTTAAAAATTGAAAGGAGCTGGGTGTGGTGGCGCAAGCCTGTAATCCCAATACTTGGGAGGCTGAGACAGGAGGATCACAGGTTCGCGGCCAGCCTCAGCTACTTAGTGAGGCCCTCTGCAACTTAGTGAGACCCTGTTTCAAAATAAAGAAGAAAAATAGGGCTGGGCGTGTAGCTCAGAGGTAGAATGCCCCTGGGTTCAATCCCCAGTACCACCAATAAATAAATAAATAAAGCTCTAAAATTGTTTGGGTAAACTTACTTTGAGTAAAATGTTCAAAGAACTAACCCAAAAGAAAATTCAATGTGTAAAAAGTTGTTTACAGAAATACTTTAACAGTCTAACAAGAATATGGTCTAACAACACAAAAGAATTGCTGTTACAATGACAGTTGTATGATCTACCTTCACATGTGAAAGCAAATACACTAAGTTTTTAAAGCTTCAAACAAAATTACATACCTTTTTTTTAAACAGTGCTGGGGAGGGAACCAAGGCCCTGAGTAGGATAGGCAAATTATCTACCATCCAGATGCAACCCCAGCCCCTACATACTTAATATTAACTCTCTAAAACTATGTAGAAGCTAGGCATGGTGGTGCACACCTGTAATCCCAGTACTTGGGAGGCTGAAGCAGGAGGATCACAAGTTCGAGGGCAGCCTCATCAAGTAGTGAGACTTTCATCAACCTAGCAAGACCCTGTTTCAAAATAAAAATAAACAGGGCTGGGGGTGTAGCTCGGGGGTAGAATGCCACTGGGTTCAATCCCCAGTACCACACACACATACCACACATACACACACAAATAAAATAAAATAAAAATAAAAACTATGTAGAGATGAGGAACTTCACCCTAGTATTTAAAGATTTATAAGCCAGGCATGGTGGTGCACACCTGTAATCCCAGTACTTGGGAGGCTGAGACAGGAGGATCACAGGTTTGAGGGCAGCCTCAGCAAGTAGTGAGACCCTCCGCAACTTAGCGAGACCCTATTTCAAAATAAGAAGTAAGTAGCTGGGCGTGGTGGCACACACTTGTAATCCCAGTACTTGGGAGGCTGAGACCAGAGGATCCGGGTTCGCGGCCAGCCTCAGCTACTTAGTGAGGCCCTCCACAACTTAGTGAGACCCTGTTTCAAAATAAAGAATAAGAGCCGGGCGTGGTGGCACATGCTTGTAATCCCAGTACTTTGGGAGGCGGAGACCAGAGGATCCAGGTTCGCGGCCAGCCTCAGCTCTCTCTCTCTCTCTCTCTCTCTCTCTCTCTACTTAGTGAGGCCCTCCACAACATTGTGAGATCTGGTTTCAAAATAAAGTATAAAAAATAGGGCCGGGGGTGTAGCGTGGAGGTAGAACGCCCCTGGGTTCA
>PVJS01041890.1:0-17760 GCA_004027185.1 Glis glis
AAAAAAAAAAAAAAAATAAAAAAAATAAAAATAAAAATAAAGGGAGAAGAAGCTTGGGAGAATCGTCTAAGAGGCATGGTCAAGGCTATCAACACTGCAAAGATAAGAAGAAAGAGGAGAATTTTGAGAGGGGCATATGCTGGGCCCTGGTAGACGGATGTGACCACAGCACTCTGGTGAGATACTGTTGGTGAAAACCACATTTTGAGTGTTGAAGAGATGAGGAAGTGGAAACAGAGACCTCCTTTTATTTCCTCTTTAATATTTTTATGTGGACTTCTTTTAAACATTTATTTAAAAATCAAAATGTATTTTCATCTCAAATATAACACCATGGTAAAGGTATACAAACGACTTGCTCCTAACAGCATCCAGCTGTTAGACTCTCCCCAGCCCCGCTCGCCGCCCCGGACCAGCTTGTCCTATCTGAGCTCACCATAGAGCAGGTAATACCAACTCTTGTAAAATTAACAACTTAAGGTTAAATAAACTTAAAAAAGGGTGTTAAACACAAAACACTTTGTCAAAGCTTCTGTACAAAAATGCACACATCTGGCATTTCTCTTTATAATGTAATGATCATGACCCACAACCAAATTATATTTCACAAATGTAACTGTGCTTGTATAATAATTTTTCACATAGCTTTTTTAAACATGAAAAGAAACTGACCCATTGGACTTAGTTTTATGCTTCTCTTTTTACTTGTAAGTTTCTCTGAGTAATATTTCCCCATGCCTACTGCCCTCAACAGGTAAGAAAGCTTTTCATGTGTCCTCCACTTTGGCTCTATTTTCCTCAGCCGCAGGTCCCCAGCCTCCCTTTTTTCTTTCTCTTACATCCTGTTCACTGTGCTCCCAGGAGACCTGGCCTCCCTCACCCATCTCCCAATAAAGAACCTTGAATGCACAGCCCTCATCTAAGTGCAGCTGAGCAAGAGTTGGGGAAGTAGCAGAAAGGAGGGAATTTGCAATTGTAAGAAAGTGTTTTATTATACTTCTGTTGGATGGAGTAAAATCAGTAAGAAATAGGAAGGAAACAGTTTTGAAGACATTTGGCATCCATCACAAATACACATGCATCATCAAATTTGTAAAAACATGACAGTGTTAGCTAAAAATAAAATGATGGTCGAAATAATATTTATGTGACTTCTCAAAAACTCAAGTTTGTTGGTTTTCCCCCCTATATGTATCTTAAGTATTTGTTCTTAGATTAAATAAAAACTCAGTGATGTAGTATAGTCAAATATATCTCATCTTAGAAACACCCTATGAGATCTGAGAGGTTAGGGGCTTTGGAATCCCAAATCTTTCTGGACTAGAGAAGAGGAATGTTCTAAGGGAAATTTACAGTCATCTGTTGTTTTAGTGAGAATTTTCATCTCTGTGACCCAAAGACCTGACATGCACAACTTAGAGGAAGAAGGGTTTACTTGCTCACAGTTGCAGAGGTTTCGGGGGTCATGGCTGGTTCCCAAGCAGGAACCACATGGTGGATTTTAGGGCAGCGCAGAGGGAATCAGAGAGAAAGGGGAGGGGCGGAGAGAGGTTGCAGCCCTGGCCACGCCTCTAGGGATTCACACCACCCCCCCAAGCCATATCCCACCTCTGAACATGGCCATATCGTTTAACACACGAGGGTTTGCAGGATATTTTAAATCCAAACCACATTTGTCTTTTTTTTTGGGGGGGGGAGGTACTGGGGATTGAACCCAGAGATGTTCTACCTCTAATCTACACCACCAGCCCTATTTTATTTTGAAACAGGATCTCAATCTCGCTAAGTTGCTGAGAGCCTTGCCAAGTTGACGAGGCTGGCCTCAAACCTGTGATCCTCCTGTCTCAGCCTTCCAAGTCCTGGGATTACGGGCATGTACTACCATGCCCGCTCACAACATTTGTCTTTAAATGTTAATGGCAGCTTTATTCATAGCCTAAATCATAAACCACCCAAATGTCCATCAACTAGTGAATGGATAAAAACATTTGGTGTATCCATACAATTGGAAATGACTGAGTGGTCCAGTGGAACAAATTACTGATACAGCCAGCATGGATGGATCTCCAAAACATGATGCTAAATGGGGGAAACCAAACCCGAAGGCATAGTCTGTATGGTTTCATTTATAGAGTAGATAAGAAAGATCCATGGAACTAAAACAGATTGAGAACTCATCAGTGGTCACCATGGCCAGGGGTCAGGGCCTTCTTGAGGAAAGACACAAAGAACTCTTGGAGTGATGGAAATGTTCTCTATCTCGATGAGGCAGTGGCTACATGGGTGTATGACTTTGTCAAAGCACATCAGAAGATATATTTAAAATGGGTGCATTTTATTATGTCCAAATTATACCTCAATAAAGTTGAAGTATAAAATTGATTTTCTAAAAATGTATATTCTATTTGGGAGGCATTAATAAAATGTTTAAAATGTTAATAGTTTTCCTCTGCTTTGGAAACGATGAGGTAGTTGACTACCCTGAGTCTCATTGGAGTGAGGGAGTAAATACTGTATCCCCAGGGAGCAGTGCTGCCACCAGCAGCAGCATGGGACACCTTGCGAGGACGCATCCTCCATCCCCGGGAACTGAGAGGGATTCGCTAACGGGAGGATGATGTGTAGAAAAATCACCCACAAAGAGGCAATAGATAGATCCACAGACTCAAATCATCCACAGAAAGGGCAAAGGGGGAGCCAGCAAATTACCATTTTCACAGAAAGAACAATAGCGACCATTAACGACAACGATAGCAACTTTATACAGGAGGTCCCATCTGAAACCCTCCCACCAGGATTCTGTACTGACATGGCGGTGACCTATATAACTTAAAAATCCTGTTGCTACAATGCAACTAGACATATCCAATCAAATATAGAAAACAGTCCTTTAATGCACAGCTGCATCGAGGAGACAGCCAGGAAAATTCTCAGGGGCAAATACGAAATAAAAAATGGAAATGCGGTGGTGATCGGCCCTGAGGTGTCAGGGGCTTTATCAGCCAGGCAAGGACAGGAGATGAGGACCTGTGGCTGCAGGATGTGGGGGGCATAACCTGCGATATCTGCAGTAATCCGGAGCCCAGCTGGAAGGCGTGGCCAGGGGAGGAGGGCGTGGGGTTGTCACAGGTTGCTGTCCCTGGGAATCGGAGCTTAGCATACAGGACCGTTTCCAGTGTGCGCTCTTAGGGTCAATGCCAGGGTGGGAGGGAGGCACTGAAGCTGGAGGGGGCAGAGGGAGAAGCTGAGGTGCCACACAGCCCCAGCAAGTCTTGGCCCACCCCACAGGGGTTCTGATGATGGTTAGTTATCCTCAGTTGGGGTGCAGGGGCCCAGGTTTTGTACTCCATTGGATGCAGGCTGCCCCTGGGAAAGGGGCTCGACTTTTCACTGAGGAAAATTCCCAGGCTTCAGCTGTCATTGGGTAGAACTCTCAGTAGCTGGAAAAAGAAATCCCTCGGGCCTGGAAGGGGACATAGAAGTGGAGAAATCTGAATAAACTCCGTGGTTTCTATCCATGTTGATTTCCTGGGGTGGTAGAGCGCATGCCAGCATACATTATACTGTTTTGGTCTGTCTCTCTTAGCCTGTGTGGACCAAAAATATAAAAATAAATCCTTGGAATTATTAACAAAAGGGTCTGCCTTCACATGGGGTTCAGGTTTGAATTCACACTATTTAATTGGCCTGGGAACTCCTAAGCAAAGAAATAAGTAACAAAAGCAGTCCCAGACTAGTAATACCCTGGGGCATCTAGCTTAAGCAAACAGAAAATCTCTGGGGAAGGCGCATCTTCAATCCAGGCAGCAAAAGAGTCCCCAAAAGGCCACCAAATGCATGAGCTCCCAATGCAAAGTAATAGAGACATGGAGAGAACTCTGTCATAAGCACGGATAACAAATAGAAGAATTAGATGCCTAGGAAATCCATGTGATCAAGCTATTTAAACTAGACAATAAAAGGAGGATATCCCATTACTTAAGACATTAAGAAGAATTTACAAAATTAAAAATAGGAGAAAGTCAACAAAAATTAATAAAGGGATCAACAGATATGAAAACAACGTTTAAAAATAAAGAATAACCTACTAGCCGGGTGTGGTGGCACACGCCTGTAATCCTAGCACTTGGGAGGCTGAGACAGGAGGATCATAGGTTCAAGGCCAGCCTCAGCAACTTATGGAGACTCTCAGTGACCTAGCAAGATCCTATTTCAAAACAAAACAAAAAAAAAAAAATAAAAAACAGACTGAGGATATAGCTTGGAGATAGAATGCCCCTGGGTTTAATCCCCAGTACAACAAAAAGTAAACTAAAAAAAAAAAAGAATTAACTATTAGCTTGGATACAGGAAATGAGAACATTTGGAAACTAAAAAAATGCAACTTAAGAAATAACCCAGAATAAAGAGTTGAAAAATAGAAAGATAAAGTTCATACTTTATTAGTTAGGATAGAATATAAGAAATGAGGGAAGGACAAATTGAAAGTGACAATGACTGAGGATTTTCCAGTAATGATAAAATGTATGAATCCTGTGATTCATGGAATTAAGAGATTCCCAAAGTGTAAAACTGTGTCTAGAGCTCGCCAAAGCAAAATGGTCTTAAAAACAGCCAGAGGAAAAAAGAATCTATGTAAAACAGAAAGTTAATTAGAAAAGAATTAACATCTCAACTGCAAGGATGAAGATAGAACACAACAAAGAACTTAAATTTTACACACACACAAAAACAAACACCTAAACTCTATTTTTTTCTAAAAAAGAAAAATGTTTAAAAATGTAATATGACCTAAGAATTGCACTTTTGGGCATTTGTCTGAGAGAAGCTTATGTCCACATGGAAATTTGTATATGAATGTTCTTAGCCATTCATAATAGACCAGACTGCTAGCTACCCAAATGCTCTTGGAAGTGTTCACGTCCATGCCACGAGTGCTACTCTGCCACAAAGAGAAGTAAACTACGGTTACCTACCACGATCTGCATGGATCTCCAGAGAAATGTGCTGAGTGAACAAAAGACAGTCCTAAAAGGTTGCAGACCTCGTGGTTCCATTTGTATAATATTGTTGAAATAAGATAATTGTAGAGACAGGAGGAAAAACAGATAGTGGCTGGCTGCCAAGGGTTAAGGATGGGGGAGTAAGGGGTGGGTGTATCTTTAAAAGGTAGCGTAAGAGGGGGACCAGTGACAATGGTACTGTCACACCATATTGTCACATGGTAGTGTTACTGGAAGTTATACATGTGATTAAAAGAGAACAAGAGAGGAAGAGAGGGAGAGGGAGAGGAAGAGAGAGAGACAGACAGAGACAGAGACAGAGACAGAGACAGAGGCAGAGAGAGAAATACATGTATAAGGCGAGAAACATGAATGAGCTCTGGTTTGTACCAATGACAGTTTTCTGTTACTGACATTGTACTATTCCTGGGCAAGATGTTCTCACTGGGAGATGCTGGTGTAGGGTGAATAGGACCTCCCTGTACTATCTTTGAAACTTTTTACAAGTCCATAATTGTTTAAAAATTTTTAAATTTATGCTATTTTTAAAATAACATAGAAAAAATCAAAAGTGGAATAAAAGTATGTTTAGGATAGAAAAAAATCACTTATTTACCTCTAGTAGACCCTCACTGAAGAAACTTCTTGGGGATATATTGAGAGAAAAAGTAAAATTATCTCAGAGGGAAAAGGGAATTATGAACAAAGACATTGACATACATGTAGATAAATTTCAGCAAGAATTGACTAAAGTAGTATCAACGCTATCTAATTTTTGAGTGGTAAGATAATAAGGTAGAAATAAAGCATTATGAAGCTATGCAAGATGGAAAGGGTTTATCCAAAACAAAGCATGTTGAGGTTCATCTGACTCAGGAGAAGCCGGAGATATTGACTTTGGGCTTTATTAGCTCAATTATTCATGATGATGTTTAAAAAGTAGTCACTAGAAGAAAACACAACTAGATCAAATATGGGAAAGGAAGAATAGAGAGATCAAAATAAGTTGATAGAAATAAATCCCAAACCCCACAATCATAATAAATATAAATGGAATAAACTCTCTAAAGATTAAAGATATCACATCAGATTATTATTTCAAAAAAACTAAGAAAATAAACTTTAGCTATGTTCTCTTTATAGAACTCTCCATTGAAACATAAGACACAGAAAGTTTGAAAATAAAAAGGAATATATTAAGCAAAATAAAGCTGGGCAAGCAATATTAATATCAGATGATAGAAATTATAAGGCAAATCTTAAAGCAATCAGTATTGTTTGTATTCATGAAAAACTTGAAGCAACCTAAATATTCATTACTAAGAGAATACATAAGCATTAATGGATTTATTGAATAGGATACTAAGCAATCATTAAGATTATTGAACTATAACTTTATATACATATATATCTTAAAAACTTAGTAATGTGGAAGAAAAATTTAAAAATCAAATTACATTAAAAGAATAAACTGTGACACTTTTAGCATAGGGTTTAAAAACAAGTAACAATGTCTTCCACCTGCTACATTCCCAGTGATGTTGGCCTCCCTTTTGTCCAGGGCCCTGGACACTGTGCAGCCAACGCCTCCCTTTATCCAGCTCTCTGCCAGGCTGGGGGCACGTCTTTGAACAGCCCAAGGCCGGGCCAGCTGGACTAAGAGGGAAGTAAAGGACTATGAATGGCAAATGGTCAGGTAGTGAGGGCTTGAGCACCCAGCCCTGAGCAAAACGTTAGTAGACAATACAGCTTGGAAATGAGGATTTCTACAGAGCAATTTCAGCAGGCATTTCTACCTAAAGAGAAGCAATCAGGGACACACACACACACACACACACACACACACACACACACACACACTTGGGGAAAACAGTGTCCAAGAATCAATCACAAACAATAAACTCAGCAAATAATGGAAAATACATAATGCTACGGCCTGCATGTGTGCACCCCCCAACTCCTCCATTGAAATTTAATCCCAGCGTGATGGTGCTAGGGGGAGGGGCCTCTAGGAGGCAATTAGGGTTAGATGAAGTCATGTTGCTGGAACCCTTACAAATGGAATGAGTGCCCTTATGAAGGAGGTCTCAGGGAGCTCTCTTGCCCCTTCTACCATGGTTGGACACAGCTAGAAGCCACCATCCATAAACCAGGAAGCAGAATCTGCATGTGCCTTGTTCTTGGACTTGGAAGGAGCCCAGGACACCAGGACTAAGGGAGATCAATTTCTGTTGTTTTTAAGCCACCCAGTCTATGGCACTGTGCTACAGCATCCCAGCACTGAACCAGTCACACCCACCCCCACAGATAAAATCACTACAGCCTGTGAAACACCCTAGGAATAAAAATTAAATATATAAAATACAGATTTTAAGGTTTATTTTTAATGAGGGAGCAGGTAAGAAAAACCCTGGCTGTGGCAGTTTTTCTATCCTAGGTTACCTCTAAATGCGAATGTATCTTCTCTATATAAAGCCTGTTGGTTTGGGGTACTGTAGTATTTCCCCAGCTGTCCTGGGTCAATACCTTGGTCTACAGCATGGTCATCCGCATTTCACTGAAAGATGCTTGAAACAGCAGCTATGCAGGAAGACGACCCGTTGAAGGCAAATGTAAAAGCAAGATCATAAATATGAGAGCTACTAAAGGCAACAGAGCTTTGGTTCCCAGGCCTGGGAGAAAAGACTTCTCTCCCATGCACAGTGGCCGGGAGCTTCTCGTGGGTCCCACATGTCACCCTGGTCCTCAGAGGTGATGTCGCATCAGAGGCTGGCTTCTGTGCTGGGGCAGGTGCACGGGGGACATCAGATCATTCGGAAGGGTCCCTTCACGGTGGGTATTTCCTGCCTATTCCATAATTGAAAGAGTAGATGAGAATGGATCAAGTAGTTATGCTAAGTAATAAGGTTACGAGTGCTATTAGCTCTTCATTTTTTTTGGCTGTTAGCGTAAGACAGTTATGTAGACGAGGCTCTGCATAAGGTTTTGCCCCCACCTCTTATATTTACCCATTCTCTATCCTGCTTTAAAAATCACTATGGAAATCCAGTTCCACACAGGAGTTTGGTGCACAATGTAGGTCCTATAAGGCCTCTCCCCTAATCCCTGTCTTTAGGGGATTATTAAGGAATTGCTTTATTTAACTGGTAGCCTGCTGGACAGAGAAACCTCAAACTTAACAAAACAGAATTTCTTTCCTTCCCGCTTCCCTCCTTCTGCTCTGCTTTCAGTGAGTGCCTTGTCTGCGCCACCTACTCAGTCTCAAGTCTGGCTGACCCTGGTGGTCAGCCTCCTTCTCCGCCCGCCCACCCATTCCTAATCAGGCTCTAACACCAGTCTCCTCCTCCCCTCCCCTTCCCAGCCCAGTCTCGTCCCCTGGTATCTCTTCTGAATTATTGCAAAAGCTTCTCAGGCTCCCCCTCTCCCTTCTAGTGATCTCTTGGATCCTACTGCCCTATGACCAAAGTCTATACTTGCCCAAGAGTGACATTCTAATTCTATGTCACTTCCCCTGTCAAATCCCTCAGCATCTTCTGTTGCCCACAGGATAAAATCAAAACTCCCTAGAGACACATGAATGGACCTTTATAATCTGGCTCTACTATCTGTTCCAAACCCAAGTTATGCCATTCATTTATGACTTCGCATAAATGGTCACAAAACCAGACTGGTTGCAAAGTCGCCAGCGTGACCTGGTTCTTGCTCACACCACACCTTCCTCTGGAATGCCCACTCCCGACCCTTTGGGCTTTCAAGACAGGACTCGGGACCCACGTCCTCTGGGAATGCTTCCTTGACCATCTGGTGTGGAAGCATCTCTGTCCCAGAGCACAGAAGGGGATGTGCGTGTCACCTGCGCACGGTTCTACCCCAGCACCTGCCATATTACATTGAAACGATCTATTAAAACGATTTTCCATAGCCTAAGATCCTTTTCATCTTGTTCTACCCAACAACTAGCATGATTAGGAAGCATAACAGATTTTGAATCGATATATGTCCGGCACTCTTTCCAGCCTTTTGGGGTATGTTTTCTTATTATCTTAAAATGCTAATTACCTGCCCAGCAGCTTCTTCCATTCAATGTGTGGGAAGAACTAACAGGAATCAGGCATGAAGGCAAAATGGGTTCCCAGGCGCCTCCTCCTGAATGCAAGAACATCCCCTCTGCCTCTCACATTTCAGAATCTCAAAGTGGGTGGAGGTGGAGAAGGGAAGAAAACAGTAGAAATGAAAATGGTTAAGTTAATTAATTGCAAGCTCGCTTGTAGGACCAGCACGTTTATTTAATCAGTTGCCTAGTAACCCTGCCTGTGTGTGTTGTGAATCTGATCAGCCTGCCGCGGGAACAAATGACGGGCCATTCTTCCTAGCAGCCACCATCACGCCTCGCCTGCTTCCGTGTGCATCGGGGTTGGGAAAACCCACATTCCCCTTGTGCCCACTAGCAGGGAGGTTGCGAGGTGAACACACCGGTATCCTCTTCCTCTTTGTCCTCTCCGTCTCCCTGGACAGGCCCTGCGGTTGAGGGAAGGTCTTTGCATGAATGTGGCCTTTCGGCTGGTGAATCATAGGACAAGAAAAATGACCCACATCCGTTTTCTTTATGGAGTGACCGACACGCCAGGCGCCGAGAAGAGCCGCTCGGCTCTGAGAACCGTTCTCATGTTCATACCCACATCGATAAACAAGTAATGTTTCCACAAAACACTGCAGGCTCAGTCCTTTGCCTGTGGCAGAATAGACAAGGTGAAATAAAGAGGGGGCTTCGGGTTGTTGGTTATGCGTCCCGTGAGCTTTTTGAGTGACCTTAAAACAGGAGGGAGAATAGATGCTGAGTTTAATTACGTAAGAGCAGCTCAAGATAAGCTGTGCAGTTTTGTTTTCTGTATGAAAAAGGGGAAAAAAAACTCAGGCACTAACAGGCAACTGAACACCGAGCACTCCTTTGGTGCTAGATTTATTGGAGGATTTGAGGACAAGAATTTGCTTGTAGATTTCTACCTCCCTTGTGCTATTTTCCTAGCTGGTCGTTTTTGAACACCCCTCCCCCATCTTCATCCCCAACCATCCCTGTGCTGAAGCCAAATAAAAAGGAAACATCAATGAAATAAAGACCCATGTTTCTGCTTTGACACACCGTGACCACATTTTTATACTATTATGAGGTAGGGTGTCTTTCTCTCTCTCTCTCTCTCTCTCTCTATTCGTCAGCCTCTGTGGATAAAAGACTCCATCTTCCATAAAGAATTCCCACCAGAAATCTTTATAAACCCTCCATCAGAGAGACATTCAGCCGTCGTGCTGTGCAAAAGCTAATCTAATTAAGACAGGATCTGCTAAATTTAATAGCCTGCTATGAATTTTTACAGACATCTGGTCGCTGGAAGTTGGAACAGCTCTGACATATAAAATCCACATTGTCCAGATGACCAATATCAGGGTCAAATATTTCCTTTCTTTGGGGACCTGATATTGTTTTGGTATGGATGCTATTTCCAAACTGCGATAGCCTACAGGTAAAGGCCCTGGAAAGAAGACTGAGTATTGAGACCCCTACAACTCAGCTTTCCATCTGCACACAAAAGGCAACGGTATTTCCATTGTAAGGTCATTTAATGAGTAAATTTGAAACCTTACACAGAGGGCTGGCTTCATGGGCGTGCATCCTGTACAGTTGCATCTCATATTAGCAGGCCTCTTGCTTGCTGTGATACTCTGCTGTCTTGTCTTAAAATCCTTAATTTCGAACAAGGGAAGCTGCATGTTTTATTTTATACTGGGTCCCACAAATTATGTAGTAGGTCCTGTGCACATAAAATTCTTTGTATGATGTTTGTTGCATAGTAGACAGAAAATAATTATTAGAAGCCTCAACTCCCCATCCTACCCTTCAGTATAAAATCATAAACTCTAAGCTGGTAGGTTTTCTCCTTCTTCTAAATAAGAGCTTCCGGATTGTGGTTCTATCTAAGGATCCCTACCATTACCTCCCAACAAGGTCCTCATCATTTGTGTGAAATAAACAATCACACTAAATTTTAAAAAGTTACATTTCATGTATGACCGATTATACAAAAATGTTTAAATGTTGGTCTCTGAGACAGAGAACAGATATGAGGAATTGTATTATGGAAAGGGACCTATTTTTTTACTCCATTTTGTAATTCTTCTTTCTTTTTTTTTTTTTTTTGCAGTACTGGGGATTTTTACCATATGTATATTCTGCCTTTAAAAAACAAAACAGCCAGGCATGGTGGCACATGCTTGTAATCCCAGTACTTGGGAGGCTGAGACAGGAGGATCGCAGGTTCGTGACCAGCCTCAGCTACTTAGTGAGGCCCTCCGCAACTTAGTGAGACCGTGTTTCAAAAATAAAGAATAAAATATCAGGCCGGGGGTGCAGCTCGGAGGTAGAATGCCCCTGGGTTCACTCCCCAGTACCACAAAATAAATAAATAAATAAATAAATAAATAAATAAATAAATAAATAATAAAATAAAACAAAACCTAATTTTATTTTACTAAGATCCCCCAACTCCTTTCTATGCACATATATGAATATACATTCGCTCCCGAATGCATATTAACTTGTTATCTGAAAAGGTAGAGTAAGATGTAGCTTTTTCAAAATGCCATGAATCATCCAGAGTTTCAGAAGCAAGAGTTCCATTCCAGACCCCAGACATTTCATGGGGTTGATGGAAGTCTCCCCTATTCTCCTCATGTTCACAGGAGGAGAGGGGTACCGGTCTTCTCTCAACAGAGACCGCACCCCACAAAACCTCCTGGCCCCAGAAGGCATATGGAGGCACAGGCAACAAGAAAACAAGGAGAAGTGGAGCAGCCCATTAAAAACGTATGTTCTGACAATATTTTGCTCTGGGGCTGCTGAAAAACATAGCATCTAATAGGCTTTGAAGTGAAAAGTGGAATTCCTGTGAAATGAGATTTCTCCAAAGCATCTGATGAAGCAGAACTCCCCCGCCCCCAACCAGAGCGTAGCATGGATGACCTCGGGCAATGACAAACAATATAACCCACACCCCCGGTCCACCTGGATAATTGCCATGTTTAATAATTAAGCATGTGGTCTAAACTTGTGTTCAGCATTTCTGTTGAGTTCTGCAGGGCACCCAGGGGTGACTAGTGGACACGGGCCAGGCTGAGTAGCCAGTTCTCAAAATCCAACTGGTAGTGACACCTTCAGACGTGGGTATAGTATAATTTAAGCTGTTTCTTTCATCAGTTCTTGCTTCCCCTCCCTACTTCCATCCCCCCATTTTCTTCTACTATCCTTCTGCTCACTGGTCACTCTCCTCAATTCTTTTCCTCCCTCCCTTCCTTCCTTCCTTCCTTCCTTCCTTCCTTCCTTCCTTTCTTTATGTCTTTATGTCTTTTTTTCTTTTTCTTTTCAGCACTGGGGATTGAACCCAGAGGCATTCTACCTGAGCTATACCCCCAGCCCTTTTTAAATTTTTTTTTATATGAAACACCATCTCGCTAAGTTGCTGAGGCTAGCCTCAAACCTGTGATCTTCCCGTCTCAGCCTCCCAAGTGCTGGGTTTACAGACATGTGCCACCATGCCTGGCTTCTCCTCAATTATCTAAAGTCCTTTTAGTTTCCTATTTTCAAATGAGAGAAAACATTTGAACTTCAACATGATGTATAATTTATAAGGCACCAATAAATATATTTTTAAAAGGTCAAAAATCCAAATGGTTATGAAATTCCTTGTGTCTTTTCATCCAAATAGCTCCAGTCTCCCATGATAGAACCCAAGGTATCTCCTAGTAGAAGAACAAATCCCTCCTGTATTGTTTTAATCCATTCCTCTGGGGCAGCTAGGTACTTAAAACAAACAAAAAGAGAGAAGGACCACTCGCCCTTTTGTAGATGTGTTATGCTTTTATTTTTACTCTTTTGTCTGACGTCCCCCATCCTCCCAAAAAATGCTACATAGAATATTCAACTCTTTTACTGCTCAGTCTCTTGCTGCTTCTTGGCTCCATTCTATGGGGGACCAGACACAATTTGTGTACCCTAGAAAAGAGCTGCAGGAGGGCGGAGAAACACCTTGTACAAAGATACGCCCAATGACAAGTCAATGGATGTTTGAAGATGAAGACACGGGTCACCTCCTGAATGTCCCTGTCCCTGCCAGGTAGTCCCGGGGCTTTTGAAATTCTGGTCTCCCAAAAGAGTGCAGTCCAGGGCATATGACGACATGTCTGCGTTGAGGTTGGCAGGTCCCGGGATGGAGCTGAGCTCTCAGAAGCAGCAGTGTTTGTGTGTCAGGTGACACCTGGCAGTCTGTAACTGTTCGTGCTGCGCTTGACTTAACGTTCGCTTACTGCTGTTTGTCAGCACGGAGGTGTAAACTGCTTTCTTCCCTTCTTCATAAGCAGGCACATTTTAGTTGGCTTGGGCCATGGAGGAAGCATAGTGTAAACAAAGAGACGCATGGCTGTAGGAGCTAGCTTCCCTGGGGTAGGATCCCTGCTGACCATTTATTAGCTGTGCGACCTAGCACAAGTCACTTAGCTTTTTCTTTTTTTTCAGTACTAGGGATTGAACCCAGGGGCATTCTACCTCCGAGCTACATCCCCAGCCCTAGTTTTTATTCTTTATTTTGAAATAGGTTCTCACTAAGTTGCAGAGGGCCTCACCAAGTAGCTGAGGCTGGCCGCGAACCGGCGATCCTCCTGTCTCAGCCTCCCAAGTACTGGGATTCCAAGCCTGCGCCACCATGCCAGGTATTACTTAGCTTTTCTGTGCTTCGATTTCTTCTCCTGTAAATGGAGATAATATAAGTTACCACATCATAGGATTACAATAAGGATAAGTTGGTTAATATTTAAAGTGCTTAGAATGCTGCTGGCACATAATAAATATCATATAAATGCTTACTGAATACATGCAATGATGTTTCCAAGAAGGGATAATACTGAGGCATGGATGAAGTTTCAACCTAAGAGTGAACTTACGTTCACTGGGAGGAGATACCTGAAACCGTGTGAGGAAGGAGTCCAAAGCCATATTTAGGTTCAGGACACAAGTAGAAAACTGGTGGTTGGGGATGTCTGCCAAAGGCTCTGATAGGGGAACCAGCAAGACTTGTGTCCCATTTCTACCATTCCTGGTGTGCATATGATATTTGCATCTTAATATGTTCCAAGGACCCATGAAAATAAATGACAAGACTAGAAAAGTTGTACAACAATTTTTTGAGAATATTTGTGTGCTTGATATTATACAAAATGCCAAAATACAAAGATGATTAAGATAGCCACTACTTTCAAGGTGGTTAGAGACCAGAAGAAGACATGGACCTGCACAATGGCAGGGCTTTGAGGACATAAGGAGGTGGTAGCTAATGTACCCCAGGATGGGAGGGAGACCACAGGATCATTGGAGGAGTCCACGTCCTCCTGCAAAAGACCCTGTGCTACTCAAGTGGCCCACTTGCTGTAAACAGCTGTGCACATGGACCAAATCTATGAAACAGGGATTTTCAAATACTAGACAGTGGTCTTCACTGGACTGTGATCCAGAGAGAAAGAAAACAAACCAGATGATCCCAGGGACTGTCCTAGCCTAACATTCCCAGGCAGTTTCAGGTCAAAGCACAAGAAAAAGCAACCCAGAGCCCAGTGGCCTCCCTGAGTGAAGGAGATAGAGGCTGGAGTCAGCATACCTCAAGGCAGTTGGAAGTGGAGGACTGAGCACCAGAAAGAAGGAAGCACCACAGAGAGGAAGCCAAGATCAGCAAGGGACCTGGGGTCTGTGGCTGAGAACTGCTCTGCTCCCATGTTGCAAAATGTGTTCAAGGATGTAAAAGAAAACATGAACATGGAAAGAAAAATAGAAGATACATAAAGAATACACAAACTGAAATTCCAGAAATACAGTAAGATCTCTGAACCAAAAATTACTCAGGATTAGTATGATGCATCTTTAAATTATCAGAGCTTACCTTCAAATGGTATTATAGCCTTCACATATGGTATATCTTCCAAGGGTACACTTCCAAGTTCCCATCTTTGTGCGTTGTTATCATATACTTTACATAGATAGTCAGTCCCAAAATACAATGTTATTGTTTTTTTCTTTTAATAATTTATCATCTTTTAAATAAATTTTAAAACAATGAAAGAAATGTCTTATATTCACACACATATTTACCATTTGGGGCATAATCCTTCCTTTTTATAGGTTCATATATGCACTGGCATTCTTATTTTTTCTTCTATTTACTCTGGATTTCAATTGCCTTTCTTTGTCTAATACCTCTATGTATAAGCTTAAATAATTGATTTCAGGGATTTTTTTAAATTTTAACAAAGGAATTCAATGTAATATGTTTTCCTCTAAACACTTTCTTGGCCATTTCCGATTGGTTATGATATATTGTATTTTAATTTTCACTTATTTAAAAATGTTTCTAATTTTATTTGTGAGTTTTGAAATTTTTCCAATATTTAGGAATTTTCCAGAAGTCTGTCTACTTAAAGAGATAATAATGGAACCAGGCATGGTGGCACACTCCTACATTTGAGTACTTGGGAGGCTAAAAAAGGAGAATCACAGGTTCAAGGTCTGCTTCAGCAACTTAGCGAGGGCCTCGGCATCCTAGTGAGATCCTGTTTCAAAATAAAAAGTAAAATAGGGCCAGGGGTATAGCTCAGAGAGAGGTAGAACACCCTTGGGCTGAATCCCCAGTAACAAAAAAAAAAGAGAGAGAGAGCGAGAGACAGACAGAGAGAGAGAGAGAGAGAGAGAATAATGACAGGTAACAAAATAGCAAATCTATAAAGAAAATCCATAACATAAAAAATTAAAGTTTATTTAATAGAAAGATCAATAAAATTGATCTCTAATGAGTAATTAAAAAATAAGATACAAATTATCAATATCAACTGAAACAAAATTACTGCTACAATTTCTACATGCTTTAAAGCAAAATAAGAGAATACCATGAACAATTTAATGTCAATAGATTTGACAACTTGGGTGAAATAGACAAATCCCTTAGAGATACAAACTACCAAAGCCCATTCAAAAAGAAATAGATAAACTGAATAGTCCTACATCTATTGAATGAATTGAAGTTATGGTTAGAAATCTTCCCACAAAGGAAACTCCAAGTCTAGATGACTTGATTGGTGAATTCTACCAAACATTTAAAGAAGCAATAAGACAATTCTACAAAAACTCTTCTGAAAAATGGAAGAGGCAAGAACACTTTCCATCCCTCTTATGAAGCCTACTGTCTTGCTATCAGAACCAGAGAAAGATAATACCAGAAAACAAAACTCAAGGCCAATATTCCATCAAATATAGTGATGAAAATCTGTAAGAAATTTCTAAAAACAATTTAATTCAGCAATAAATTAAAAATCAAAATATCATGACCTGTTGGGATTTACCAGAGAAATTGAAGGCTGATTAACTTTTTTTAAAAAAAATTAACTTCATTTGCTATATCAACAGAATAAAAATATATAAGAAATACATGCTCATTTCAATAGATGCAGCAAAAGAATTCTACAAAATTCAATGTCCATTCATAATAAAAAAAAAACTCTCTGTAGGAACAGAGGGGAACTTCCTAAATCTGGAAAAGTATTTATGCAAATCCTGTACTTAGCATCATGCTAAATGATGAAAGGCTGAAAGCCTTCCTCTTGAAGTTAGGACCAAGGTGAGGCTCTGCTCTTATCACTTGCATTCAACATTGTGCTAGAGGACCTAGTCAGTGCAATAAGGCAAGAAAAAGAAATCAAAGGCATTGAAGTGGAAAGGAAAAAGTTAAATTGTCCTCACCCACAGACAATATGACTGTACAAACTCCTAGACAATCTTTTTTTTAAGAGTCTACAAAGAAGCCAAGAGAACTAATAAATGAGTTTAGCAAGGTCACAAGAGAAAATGTCAATATAAAAATTCAATCATATTTCCATGTATTGGCAACACAGAATTGGAAATTGAAATGAAGAAAAATCAATAAGAGAGTCAAAACCACAAAATGCTTAGGGATAAACTTAACAAAACATGAGCAAAGATCTTTACTTATAAATTACAAATCACAGCAGTGAGACATTTAAAAAGATCTAAATAAATGTGTCATGCTTATGGATCAGAAGTCTCAATAGTATTAAGATGTGAATTCTCCTCCAAATTGATCTATAGGTTTATTACAATCTCAATCAAAATTCTAATAGGATTTTTGTTGTTGTAACTGACAAGCTGAATATATATGCAAAACTCCTAAACTCACCTCCACTGGTTTAAAACGAAGAATGAAGTTGTAGGGCCTGACAGTTCATTTCATAACCTCCTTCAGGACAGTATGCTATTGGCATATTTTAGACATATAGATCTATATTACAAAATGGAAAGTCCAGTAATAAACTTACAGATATATGGTTGATTAACTTTGACAGGAGTGATGATGTAATTCAATGGGGAAAAGGATAGTTTTCATCATCAACAAATGCTACTGGGACAATTAGATATTCAGGTGCTAGCTTAACTCCAAGATGACCCCAGAAATTTTTTTTCTCCTTGGTTTTTGGGTCTTTGTGTAGATCTCTACCATAGAACTAGAGCTGGTTTATGTGACCAATGAAATGTAGCAAAAGGGAGGGAATATGATGTCTAGGCAGGAGTGATTCTGATAGTATGGAACTCATTTTGCTTCCCTGCTCAAAATATATATATATATTTTTTTTTTTTTTTTTTTTTTTTTTTTTT
>PVJS01041891.1:0-17759 GCA_004027185.1 Glis glis
AGGTGAAACGCTTTGAATTCCCTGCCGCCCTCCGCTCTCTCCACTGCCTCGCGTGCCGCTGTATTTTGTCTCCCATTGTTTTGTTGAGTTTTAGCTGCCCTTGTTTTCTTATAAAGAAGCAGTCTTCCCGCCTGCTGAGCTCCTACTCGGAGCCCTGGCGGGACACTGCTTCTCGCTATCCCGCCATCTTGGTTCCGACCTTACTTTTTGTTTTGAAACAGGGTCTTGCTAGAGAGTCTCGCTAGGTTGCTGAGGCTGATCTTGAACCTACAATCCTCCTGTCTCAGCCTCCCAAGTACTGGGATTACAGATATGTGCCACCATGCCTGGCCCTCCTCTTTCTTGGTACCTGACCCATACGATTTCACTCACTCTCCTCCCCTCTGCCACCTGCAGAGTCTCATCTCATGTGATACTAGAGTATGTTTTACCTTCCTGGGAATGTTTCTAATAGTGGGTAGCTTCTTCCAGAGGCCCTGAAGCCTGCCTCCTCCCGAGGCCCACAGAAGCAGCCCCACCACAGGATTCCAGCTCCATAAGTGGGCAAGATGCGGACTTTTATGGGTCTTAGGCTGTCCGCCGTGTGCCATCTTTATTCCTTCCAAAAAAATAAATAAATAACCCAGAAATGCTACTTTACCCACAGATGTCCAAAGTCCTCTGTTAGTGTTCTAAACTTAAACCATGCGAATATGCCTGGCTTCCCATCTGAAAGAAACACCCGGTCCTGAACCATTATCTCCCTTAGAGCCCACCACCACCACCACCACCAATCTCCCCAGACTCCCATGAGCCAGTTTGAGGGCCAGGTCTGGCCACACCAATTCAGGCGTCCACACACTTGTCCCACCGCCCATCCTTACAGCAATGGCCAGGATTCCCCAGCCCAGCCCTTGGGAGGGATAAAGTCCGAGATGCAGCCAGGGGCTCACGGCAGCAGCATCAGGGCCACACAGGGCTGGAGTCCTGTTCGTGCCTTCATAGAACTTTAGCACTATGTCGGGGGTGTGGGCCATGGGCTTGTGTGGTCCAGTCCTGCTTCCCATACCTATTAGCTAGTTGTGACATTGAACATGTGTCTTCGTGTTTTTAATTTCAGTTTTTAAAACTTCTTCAAGATCACTGTTGTAAGGAATCAGAGAGAGGGTGCTGGGTCCTGGAGGAGGTACCCCCAGGCTGTGATCACTAAATGGTAGCAGCACCCATGAATGTAGACAAACCCCCTTATCTATCCCTCTTGCCTCCTGAGTTCCTGATAGCTCACCTGCAGCTTTCTTCCTGGCTCGTGCCCTTGGACAGCTTGAGCTGCCTTGCGTTGGTCTGTGCATCCTGCACCGAGAGCCGGAAGTGCCTGTGAATTTCCTTCCAGCACGTCAGTCTTTAACCAGTGGCCGGGGTCTGGGGCCCAGAAGCCTGCAAGCCCAGCTCCCTGTCTCCAGACTCCCAGGGTAGTTTATACTCTGAAACACCCATACCACCCTCGTCTCCTTCCTCCCTAATCGGCCTCATTTCCTCTCCCTGCCTCTTACCAGTCTCTCCCAAGACTCCTTCTTTGCAAGTTCCCTTGCATCCGAGTCTTCATCTCAGAGTCCCCTGAGAACCCAGTGACCCCAGAGACTGAGCATGGACCCAGTGCCAGCTATGACGTGAGGCCCTGGGGTGACTGATGACCTTAGGTTTCCTTCCCTGGGGATATCTAGCGTCCATATTCCCATTGGCCCCTCTCAGTGCAAACATGGACTTTCACCATTATTATAGTGAATCGTCTGTGCTTCAGCACTCTTTAGCTGACCCTCTGAGAATTTCCTGCAGCCTGTTGAACCTCCCCTTGGTCCTATGCACACAACCCCCTGCCTCTGGCTTTCCCAACCTCTTTCTGTGGGGATGCCCTGGGGACTCCACATTTTTGTTGCTTTCTAATTGCAGGTTGCATCTCCAAGCAGCTCCTGTACCCACTCTCAGCCCAGGCCTCTCAGGATTCCCGGGAGAAGCAAAAAGCTTTTCATTTAACAGAGCTCATACTCACTCTCAAGCACTTGTGGTTGTACACATAAATCCCTCCCTGTACTATAAACATGTGTGATATGAAAGATAATTTATATCTAATTACATGTATGTAGAGCATGTGATTTTATCAGCACATATGTATATAATTTTTGACATATGAATTTATGTCATATGAATTTATGATATATGACTATGTCACAGCTAATATTATGTCACTTCTCTGTTGCTAAGAGAGCACATCATGGTCTTTACCAAGCAGGAAGGGTGCTTATCACATTCCTTAGAGGCTATACAGTATTCCAGTCTATAGCGATAACCATAACTGATCTAATGTTAATGTCCAGCAACTGAAGAGTTGATGGATGTTACCTCTCGAGGTAAATTTTTTTTGTGTGTGGTACTGGGGATGGAACCCAGGGGCATTCTACCTCTGAGCTACACCCCCAGCCCTATTTTTTATTCTTTATTTTGAAATAGGGTCTCACTAAGTTGCGGAGGGCCTCACTAAGTAGCTGAAGCTGGCCGCGAACCCGGATCCTCCAGTCTCAGCCTCCCAAGTACTGGGATTACAAGCGTGCGCCACCACGCCCGGCTTTGAGGTAAATTATAGAGATCAACCTCTCATTTAGAGGTTGGAGCTGTTGCACATAATGCCTCCACATTGTCCATGTGTCGTTCCATGCTGGGAGGAATTTTCCAATGCACATAGACTCACACAAATGCAATTCTTAGGTCAAAGAGGTCATGTGTTTATACTATTGCCACATGGCTCTTCCAAACAATCGTGCCAGTTCATGCTCACGACAGATGGCGTTTTCAGAGCCGTGTCGTGAATGCCACCTCAGGCAGGGTAGAAACTACCCCGGTTACATGGGAGATGGAAGTTCCCTTTTGGAGCAAATTCTGCCCCCTTTACTTCCCACCTTTGTAATTGACGGCTTTGACTTATAGTCTTACCTTACATAAAAGTCGCAACAAGCCGGGCATGGTGGCGCATGTTTGTAATCCCAGTACTTGGGAGGCTGAGACCGGAGGATCCAGGTTCGCGGCCAGTCTCAGCTACTTAGTGAGGCCCTCCGCAACTTAGTGAGACCCTGTTTCAAAATCAAGAATAAAAGAAGGGCTGGGGGTGTAGCTTGGAAGTAGAATGCCCCTGGGTTCAATCCCCGGACTGCAAAAAAAAAGTCTCAATGATTTTAACATTTAAAACAATATCACCGCACTTTTTAATTAATTTGTGTTTTGTTGTTGTTGTTGTTTTCTACATTTAGAAAGACACATTGATAACCCCGGTGGTGGGTTTTATAGACCCCAACTTCCAGCCCCAGCCTAATCCTGATGAAGTTAAGGATGTGTTCCTAGTACCGCTGGACTATTTCCTACACCCGCAGGTCTACCACCGACGGTACTTCACCCAGTCTGGACGTCGTTTTATTATTCATTGTTTTGAGTACACAAATCCTGAAGATGGTGTGACTTACCGAATTAACGGAATGACTGCAAAATTTGCTGTGTTGGTTGCCTTAATTATCTTGGGGAAAAAACCCACCTTTGAGGTTGAATTTAATCTCGATGATGTAATATCATCTTGTGAAAAGACCTTCCTTCATAAATATGCTACCAGCAAGCTATGACTTATGAGAACAGAACTCAAAATGATCCAAGTTGTCTTTGTGTGCGCTTATGCACAGAACAGTAATAATGCCAGGTATTGGAATTGGACAGATGTGTATATTTTTTCTGCATTATGAAGGTAAAAACTTTGCTGTTTTTTCTGTTATCTGGAAGAGCACACCTGTAATCCCAGTACTTGGGAGGTTGAGAGAGGAGGATTGCAGGTTCACGACCAGCCTCAGCAACTTAGCGAGACTTTCGGCAACCTAGCAAGACCCTGTTTCAGACCAAAAAATAAAATAGGGCTGGGATGTATCTCAGAGGTAGAACACCACTGGGTTCACCCCTAGTACCAAAAAAAAAAAATGGAAAATGTACTTATAGTGTTGTGTAATCTCCCTTACAATGTGTGAGTATTTTTCTTACACATTTAAGCAGGAGCATATGGCAGATAACAGGCACTTGATAAACACTTGTCAAATATATGATCGTGTGTCATTTATTTGTAAGAGGCAATGCCTTTTTTAATCTGTTGTTACATGTGACTGAAACTTGGGGCCAGCCATCGAAATCTACCCTGGCTTTCTTCCATGGCAGTAATGTTTAAGCGGCGTCCCTGGCTTCCCAGGTGCAAGTTCCCTTGCATCCGAGTCTTCATCTCAGAGTCCCCTGAAAACCCAGTGACCCCAGAGACTGAGCATGTACCCAGTGCCAGCCATGACATTGGCATGCCTGCCAACATTCCCCAGGATGCCCTGCCACTAAAAGGGGCCACTGGGATTTAGTTTAGGCTAATGTGATGTCGGTGAACATTGACCTTGTAGGTCGTCTTGCATTTAAGAGAGAAGCCATTTCCCTTAGAACTCCACTCTTTCTCCCTTCAGTGAGCTGTAATATGGGCTTTTCTGCAACCCAGTCTTGACCCTAGAGGTGAGGAAAAGTCCCAGGGCAGTAACATGATGACAGAGATTGGATCTTTGATTTGGGGATTTTTTTCTAAAATTTAAAAACATTTCTATTGGTGTACTGTAATTACACATAATCCTGGATTCTTTGTTACCTATTTGTACATGCACATAATTGGGTCAGTTTCATTCCACTTTCCTTCCTCTCCTCCCTCCCCCTGGTTCCCTTTCTCTACTCTACTGGTCTCCCTTCTATTTTCATGAGATCCTCCTCTCTCTTTTTTCCCCTTTTTTCTCTCTTGCTTCCACATACAAGAGAAAACATAAAAGAAAAGTCATTCCCATGACTTTCTGAATCTGATTTAATGATAGACTTTTTTTTTTCCAGTGCCAGGTATTGAACCTGGGTCTTCATGCATGTTAGGCAAATATTCTACCACTGAGCTACATCCCAACACGAGAGCTGGGATCTTCAAATGACTCTGTGGAGCAAAGCAACCCTCCAACCTGGGTTGTTCATTGCAGTGTGTTACAGGAGAGAAGAATAAAAGTCTGTCATCTCTCTGCCACTATAATTTGGGCCCCCGTGTCTTAATATTGCTGTAACCCTAAATAATACACCATAACACTTGGAAATGGCTAGATGGCTCTTCTCCCAAGCTTGAGGCATTGAAAACAGAATTTTGCATCCCAATCTTGGCTCATAACATGTAGCTTCTGTTACATATAGAGAGGTTGGCCTTGGAGGGTGTTGGGGTTCAGCAGACACCACCCAGAACAGCTGAAATTGAGGAAGAACACGAGAGGCCTGTATGCCTACCAGCTGGGAGAGATAACCATCGTCTCAAGACGATAAGTGCTGTGGGCATGTATGTCACTATCACTCTGAACTACATTATGATGTGAGGCTACAATGTACCAATAAAAGTATGCAGGCCTAACGTGGTGGCACACGCTTGTAATCCCAGTACTTGGGAGGCTGAGTCAGGAGGATCCGGGTTCGCGGCTAGCCTCAGCTACTTAGTGAGGCCCTCCGCAACTTAGTGAGACCCTGTTTCAAAATAAAGAATAAGAAAATAGGGCTGGGGGTGTAGCTCGGAGGTAGAATGCCCCTGGGTTCAATCCCCAGTACTGCAAAAAAAAAAAAAGTAAATAAAAACCACCTGAAAAAGAAAAACACCGATTTCAAACACAAGCCCCAAGTTGAAAGTCAAAAAAACAAAAAACAAACATTCTGAGTTTCATGCCTGGAGATCCACCACCTCTTCTCTGGGCATCTCCATATTTCATGCTTTGGAGTCAGCAGGGATTTCTTTGTTTAATTATGATATTAAGCACAGTGCACAAGGTCGGAGAGGCCAGTGCATAAAGTAACACGGCCACTGCTCTGTGACAGCAATTTCACATCTTGCTGAGTACTGTGATTATACTCGTAGCAAGCCAAACCATTCTTCAATAAGACTTGGCTGAAGCTGAAGATGCGATGCCCAACTCAACCCACCGATCTGCCCTGCGACTGCCCATTACTGCTGAGTTTTTATTTTCTGGAAATTGGCAGAGGCAAATATCCGATCCTCTGCTTTAGACCCATAAATGTTTCAAAAGCCCAAATCTGGCTGCAGCCACGAAAGCAGATGTTGGGCAAGCATCTCCATTAACATTCTGTAACTAGCCTTGCGTGCACAGGCCTAAACGGTTTCTCACCAATTACAGAGGCATTTGCAAATGTGTATTTACTGCTTGACAGTGGCATAATTGCTGGGTAGATGGTTGACCTCTTGGGCAGTGCAGAAAGTCACCCTCTGAACTGTTCATTTATGAGCACTGAACAGACCTGCCTGGTTTCTGAGAGGAATTGGCCCGGCTGACGTCTACAGTGTGAGTGACACTCGTGGACACCCAGTTTACAGTGCTGGGTACTTAGCAATGGAGGCATTACCTCCCCCTTTCTTTTTAGTCATGTATTTTATGACATCTCTCTTCAGGGCTCTTAATTAAACATCAAAGCTGGATCAAATGAAAGGTGGTTATTGGCAAGATATGGATCTCAGGGAATCCACAAAATCCGCTGAACAGATCAGCCCCTGTGGGGAGCACACGTAGCTAGGTACCTCCAAAGACAGAGGTTGTGAATCTGCTTTTTTGCATCCTGCCATTATTGGAACAAGAACCATCTGTTAGAATTGATTGATGCAGACAGAAAAGCAAGAGAAACTCGGTGCCTCAGTCCCCAGTTCCTTGGAGAAGGCTCCATCTGGCTTGTCGTGGGTCACCTGGCAGGTTTCTAGTAACCTGTGAGCATTTTCAAGGGCAGGGCTCAGTGTGGGCTAGTCGGACAGCTCAAAGCATCTACTCTCTCCAGTCCTTAAATTTAAAAATGGGTTCTGCCATCCAGAAAGCTTAACTCTCTTCTTTGCAGCTCCGCAGCTTTGGCAAAGAAGTGGTTAAGAGCCCTGAGCCTGGAGTCAAGATGCTTAGGTGTGAGTACCCATTGCCCCATCACCCATTCTGTGACCTTAAGCAAGTGACCCTTTCTCTCTAAGCCTCAGTTTCCTCTTCTGTAACATGGAGAAATAAACTTTCTGCCTTTGGGCTATCAGTTAACATACATGATCTTTTCCCTTGGAAAAAATTAAAATAGCAAATTTAAAACATTTAAAAATTTTTTTAATTAAAAAATTAAAAATATTAAAATTCCCTTGGAATTTTAATTCCAAGGTGCTCAAAACAGTGCCCAGGAAATAACAGGTGTTTAAATTTCCTGTTAGCGATTGATTGTGATATTATGGTAACTATAACAAAGTTTTATCATTTTCCTACACTAGGCATTCCAGGACATTTTTGGTTCACAAAGCCCTTGGCATCTCAGTAATTTTTTCAAGGTGCATCTATGTCGAAAGAGGCACCTAACAATTTCATGTATTATGTAGTTAGATCCAAACAACTTAATGAGTGTTTATGTCCTATTAACTTGGTAGCCATTTGAAAATACACATGCCCTGAAAGAAAACTACCATTTTCATTCCAGTCTTAACCATAATTGCTCACTCATAGATGTGTGCACCTGTTTGGATTATGGGCAAATAGAAGATTCAATAAATACAGTCATATGACAAGGATGACCCTACAAAGAGAGGAAGGACACTAACAGATTTGGTACTTGGGGAAACATCCAGAAAGGGGTATTGACTGAACAGACCCTAACGGATGAGGAGATGCTGCCACCCAGGTGAGTGGAACAGTGGTGCTGATGATAGAGACTAACATTTATTAAGCGCCTACTGTATTCCCAGTCCTTCACTTTAACCCTCACTCCAATTCTCTGTAGTGAGTACTATTATCCCTGTGTTTAGTTATGAAAATTGGAGAGGTTAAATATTTGCTTGTGGTCATACAGTTCTTAAATGGCAGAGCCAACATTCAAACCCAAACGTATGTGTCTCAAAGCCCATACTCTCTCTTCCATATTGACTTATTCCAAGAAGAGGCAAGAATGCGAGTTCAAATTTACGTTTCCCTCGAATCGCCACATGCAGAAGGGAAAGCGGCACCACGTTATCATCCTGGAGAGTGCAGAGTTTATTTTCGCCTGAATCATGTCCTCCAGCTTTTTCAGCTGGCATTGCACACAGTGAAATGAGTAATTAGCTGGGATGATTTTAATTAAAATGGAACATACCAATTAATAAATGAAAGTCCTGGCACACTTGCTAATTTAACAACTCGGTCATGGCACCAGATTTCCAGTTAAAGCATCAAGATAGGGAAACACTCCTCCATCCCTTAGACAAGATGACGAAATACAACTCAAGGTTTTCTTCCTTTTTTCCCTCCTTCTCAATTTGTTTCTTGAGAATAACATGAGATGTTGGTGAAATTGCTGGGATGATCATTACACAGTCCAGTTGTCTTAGCTGTGACATATGCAGGGCCCCTGATGGGGTCGGTGTGTATATCCCATTCAGAATTCTGATTGCCATCGTATCCCCCCAGTCACCTCCCTGTGCTGCCCATTGTTGAACATGGCTCAGACTTAGCATGTCAGTTCATCTAAGCACACTTCTTCAACCACCCCCACTTTATAGCATGGACACTGCTTCATCACACTCCTCTGCATATCTGTATTAGACATGTGTATCTTTGTGGTTATTCCAGCCCTGACCCTGGAAGGAACAGATCCACATATGGTGAGACTCCCTCAGTCTGACTTCCCCAGGCTTCAGGCCAATGGACCACGGATCAATGGCCAACCCAAAGGTAGCCCCTTATGTAATTACAACCTATGACTTGTTTGATCTTACTTAAATAACTGGCCAAAATTAATGAGATTTTCTAAAGAATGGATCAATGGCCAACCCAAAAGTGGCCCCTAAGTGATCACTGGCCAACCCCAAAGTAGCCCCTAATGTTATGACAATATATGACTTATTTGGTCTTAATTAAATAACTGGCCTGAATTTATGAGCTATCCCAAAGAATTGACCAGGGACCAGTGGCCAGCCCTTCGTGTAATGACCAATAATCTATGACTTGTCTGGTCTTAAATAACTGGCCTGGATTTTTGAGATTTCTCAAAGACCTTGAACTATTCCAGAAGAAAACAGATGTTTGTAACATATTTTAGCCCAACAAGCCAGAGTTGTAAAGTTAGTTGGCCAATACTTGGTGGAAATAAGTCTTTGTTCTAAGCAGTGGTTGTCATGGCAGAGGTCTCACCAGATACAACTAGAAGGAGAAGAAATATTTCCTGAAGTAACTTCAAGGTCCTTTTCTAAGATCTCAAGTCTGTACATTTTTATTTTATAGGTACAGACTTGATTTGAGATTTCCTTGACTATAACTCTTCTCCTTCCCCTCTTTATGTCTTTAATCCTTTATTCCTACTTTTTCATGGTTGTCAGTATCATTTCTGTGTCGTTTTTCTTTTCACTTATCATCAGTGTGAAATTTTGTTTTCCTTCTGCGTATTTTCTTATTAATTCACACATGTTGCTTTACCCTGGGCTCATTTCATTTCCTTCCACCAGCCTTAAGTTTTCCTTCTAAATCCTTCATGTTTCATGGACCCCAAAAGGCATTCTGAGAAGCTGACTACATTTTTCTTTCTATCAATCCTCGTGGCCAGACATCAGACTAAACGATAAATTGAAGAGATAGTGGAATCGTTTGGCTAGAACTCCTAACCTGTTGTAAACATGCGTCAATCCATCTGAGTGAATTGAGTCATGACCCCAAAAAGACACATCCAAACCTAACCTCAGTACTTGTGAATCTGATCTTATTTGAAAATAGGGTCTTTGCAGGTGCTGGAGACCCTAGTCAACTCACTTAAGTCTTTGATGACTTATATGTCATTTGCATCTCTTTTCTTTTTTTCTTTATTACATTTATTGGTGCACTATAGTTATACGTTTTGATAAGTGTCAGGGTAGCAGAAGCATGCATGCACACGTCGCTCATTTAGCCCTCCCTCAAATCCCACCCCATTCCCTCCCCCTTCCCTCCTTTCCATGCTCAGCAGAGTGACTGACTCTGATAAGTTTGTGTGTACACATCGTGTGCATTAGTGTTATTGAAGCCAAAATAAGTGTATCAAAGTATATCAAAGTCTAAATCAAAATTCCTGATAGTCCTTTACCTTTCTGGCTTTGGGTAAGCCACCTGAATGACTTCAGAGCCATGCTGTCCACCATGGCAGTCGCTAGACACAGGTAGCTATAGAACCCTTTCAACGTGGCTAGTCTGATTTGAGATTTCGTGAGGGTGAAATGCACACCCGGTTTCATGGACTCAGTGTTGACTACATGTGGATATGATAACATTATGGAGAGGATGGGTTAAATAAAATATTGTATTACAATTAATTTTAAACAGGTGTGGTGGTGTACGCGTATAATCCCAATACTTGGGAGGATAGCAGGTTTGTGGCTACCCTCAGCAATTTAGTGAGACCCTGTTTCAAAATAAAGAAGAAAAAAAGAGACTGGGCATGATGGCGCACTCTTGTAATCCCAGTACTTTGGGAGGCGGAGACCGGAGGATCCGGGTTCACGGCCAGCCTCAGCTCTCTCTCGCTCTCTCTCTCTCTCTCTCTCTCTCCCTGTCTCTGTCTCTCTCTACCTAGTGAGGCCCTCCGCAACTTCGTGAGACCCGGTTTTAAAATAAAGTATAAAAAAAAAATAGTGCCGGGGTTGTAGCGCGAAGGTAGAACGCCCCTGGGTTCAATCCCTGGCACCGCAAAAAAAAAAAAAGAAGAAGAAAAAAAGGGCTGGGTGTGTAGCTCAGAGGTAGAATGCCCCTGGGTTCAATCCCCAGTACCAAAATTAACTATCTTGTTTCTTTATACTCTCTTAAATATGAGTACTAGAAATTTTTAAATTATGTACAACCCCCAGCTTGCAATCCATTTCTATTGGACAACAGTGCTTTAGGGGCCTCATCTGTGGCCTGGACACCAAAGAAGTGGTGGTCACCTCTCTTAGGACCAAAGTTCTTGCACATGCATAAATACACACACACACATACACACACACACACACACACACACACACACACACACATGCATGCACACACATGCATGCACCAATTCTTCTTGGTCTCCTGTGTTCTCATGCTGGACACCTCATTCTCTGATACATCCTTGGGTGCTGTCACTAATGAGCTGAGTTGCTAAACTCTAAGTTCCATAGAGCTGGGACTGTGCCTCCTTGACATTCCCATAGCTCGGTAGTGTGCGGCATGCAATGGTTCCCAATGTTTCTTATCTCAAGGGCTGAGCCCCAAAATTCTGAGTTGCTGTTGATATTGTCTGCTGTCACTCATCCCTTCTGTGACACAGCCAGTGCCCCACTCACATCCCTAGGGCCCTGCCTTTGCGGTGAGCTCCAACCCACCTCCTTCTAACACCCAGCGCTTACATCTCTGTTCCTGGAGGGCTGCTCCAGGTCCCTAGCAGGAAGCTGGAGGTGCCAGGGAATGAGGGCCCCCATAGCAACAACGACTAATGGGCTCTGGGATTTCAATAGCCCAGCATCTTCACCCCTTGGTGGGATCATTCTAACCCTGTGTTCTGTACTTGCTCCCCAACAGAACTAAGCTCCAGTTACCTGGCGAGGTAGCTGGCTTAACACCTCTTTTTTACTGGCTATCTTTCCTTCCTTGTCTCATTTCCCAGCTCCCATACCAATGTGCCTTATATATTCCAAATAAACTACTTCAGTCTTAAGCCTCAGGGCTCGCTTCTCGGTAAACCCAAGCTAAGACTCTCCTATATCATGTCTGTCACCAAATCCTACTGAATTTGCCTTCTGACCAGCCAAACCTAGTTCTTCTATCTTTTATATTGCTGTGCACCATCTTTCCTTTACAACAATAGTTACTTTTTCAACATTTGCCTATGAACACATTTTGTTTGGGACACCCCAATGACTTCTCATGTTATTTTTTATTATGAGGACAATTGTTAGAGTTTACAAAGCCTGAGTCCTGGCTCCTGACTGCCTCTCTAGCTGCCTGCTGTGCTGTGTGCCTACTCCTGCCCATCTCATGCCTCCAACACTGGCCTAGGTTCCATTCATGGATGCCACAGGACATTTGCACATCTGATCCTTCAATCCGGAATGATTTCCCATTTCCCTCTGCCTTGTTAACTCTTATTCATCATGCGGGGAAGCCTCCTCTGGCATCCTAACTAGGCCATTCCCCTGGTTTTACGCTGTCTTGGTACCACGGACGTCCCTTTGTCTGATTCTCTGACTGACGCCACCTCCTCCTCTGGATCCCAAGTTCCATAGCGGCAGGATCACGTCTCAACTTTGGCCCATCGGTACACGATAAGTACTTGACACAGTACTTGCTCAATGGATATTAGTTAAATGGAAAAAAAATTACAACTACATAGGAGGTAGCTATTTCTAATCAAATAGCCTATTTCATTAGCTATTAAACCAGTGGGCTAAGAAATACCCAATCTCTTCCCAACAGACTACCTGAAAAAGGTCAGGCCAGGGGGGCCCAATGCTGTTTTGAATCACCTCACCCCTTTACTGCATAGAGTACTGTGTATGAAGTGCCCTATCCGGAGTGGACATGATTGAGTAGCTCCTACCTTTACCCAAGTTTTTGCCCTGTAGTTAGTTATTTTCGTACTTAACTGTCTCGATGTGCTATGAACTACAAGGGGTCAAGAATTAGGTCCTCTTCATCCTTGCAGCACCCATGCCCAATGTAGGCTTGGGGGACCATCTCCCTCAGATATAGATGTGCTTGGCTTAAATCCTCATTGTAATCCCAGTGCAAAAGCTCAGCGTACTTGAGATTGACTCCAGGCCTGAAGGGCTCCCGTTTCACCTAATCACCTGTGGTTCCAGGCCCACCTGCAGTGGATCTTGGTTCTGCAGCTTGAGGTCTTTTATCCCCCCCTTGACCTTGGTGTCAACCCCAAGCCAGGACAGAAACTGCTTGCCCCTACTTTTATTAAGATGCCTTTTATGTCCTTCACTTCGTGACTTTGGTTGGAGATATAGGACTATTAAGGTGAACTTACATGACAAAATCTAGAAGCAGAACTTAGAGTTGAATAATGTGGGGGGTTTTGTCCTTAAAAAGTCCCGTCCATTCTGCCAGATCAGGTTCCAGGCTGATGCTGCAGCCTCAATACACCTGCCCTTCCCTTTCTTCTCTGTTTACTCCCACCGCTAAAGTGACACTCAGGCCTGTTGAACAGGGACGGTATCTATTTGACTCTTTGCCTCTCCCGCCCATGAGGCCCCATCTTCTGCATCCAATGAGCTTAGCGGTGAGCTGTCCTAAATAAGCATTTATTTGTGGTACGCCGGTTCCAATTACATTTTTTCGCACTCCACTGGCTATTTTTTAATGAAATGACAAGGGTCAAGTGAGAACAGTCTCGTGGTAAAACCCATGGGCACTGGATTGCAAAACACATTTGTGCACAACGCCATTTGATGTGTAAATTCATCGCTCTTGCAAGGAGATAGAGGAGCCCGAGAAATGGTAATGGGGGTGCATGCAAAGATTAGATGTGAGGCCTGGCGCATCTGAGGAGTGAGTTTGGGGCATCTGAGAGGGTGGGGGATAGGCTAAAGGTAATGATTGTCAGTGAAAGAGACTGGGGAACTAAAGACATGCACAAGAGAGAACAGGAAGAGAAGAATTTATACTGAAGGAACAGTGGGGGCAACTTTTAGGAGGAGGTTGGTAAGAGGAACAACCTTGAGACAAAGAAAAATAGCATTTGATCATCAGCTAGGGGAAGCTGTGTGACTTCGGAAAATAAATCCATCTTGCTGAGTCCCAGGTATCTTGAGTGTGAAATGAATTTGAATTCCTTGGTCTCTAAACGTCTTGCGCTTCCGAAATCTCTCCTTCTGGACTTTGTTCAGCCGCATTTCAGCCTGTGCAGGCCCATAAGCTGTTTTGTTTACTGTTTTACAAAGGGAAAATCCAACTGAGAGAAAGAAAAGAATCACTTTCTTTTCTCCCTACTGTTTGAAGCTAGCGGCATGCAGAGAGTTTATGATGTGAAAAATACCATTTGAGGAGGTTAATTAAAAATTCTGACATTCAGGGCAGGGATTTGGGGCAGGAATGGACAAGTCCGGAACTCCGGATAGAATTAGACCCGCGTCTAAAGGTTGAACCTTATTAAGTATATAGTCAGGCACTAGGAAGGGTGATATTTGAAGGCCAGTATTCCAAACCCAAGCGCTGGTTGGCTTGGTGCGTTTTGCTTGAATTATTGCATGTTTAATAGGATTTAGCTGCGGTGCCTCTGCTTAACAATCTGTTTCCTTGGCAATGCAATCCTCAGAGGTGCAAAGGCCATATGGAAAACATGGTTTATTTGGTAATTTAGTAAGGTAAAAAGGATAGAATTTAAATCAATATACGTCTTTGTATCCCCCCAACACACCATAAGGAAGAAAGGGGTAGGTATTAAGTACATGGTAGAGACTTCATAAATGGAAAGTACTATTATTATTATTATTATCAGAAAACATTTTTACACTCAGCTTCATATTATAACAGGTGCTCAGACATGTTGTTACTCTATTTCTCCAAAAAATGCCCACCAGACAAAATATCTAGTCTTCTTTCTGGTCCCACAAGCTTTGTCCTTGATTGGATTTTTCGTTTATTTTTTTTCTGGGGGTGGTGGGTACTAGGAATTGAACCCAGGGGCATTCTACCTCTGAGCTACACCCACCAGCCCTTTTTATTTTTTTTGTTTTGTTTTGTTTTTGAGATAGGGTCTCACTAGGTTGCTGAGAGTCTCACTATGTGACTGAGGCTGGCCTTGAACCTGCGCTCCTCCTGCCTCATCCTCCCAAGTACTGGGATTACAGGCTGGTGCCACCATACTCAGCTCCTTGATTGGGTTTTGCTCCCACCTGCCCTAGGCGGAAAGTTTGTTTATTCTGCCTCTATTTCCTACCTGTTTCCCCTGTGGCATCTGGTCCCAGCCTCCCTCACCTCCCACCTGGACATGCCTCTTTCCTAACCCGTCACCCCTTATGTGCACTTTTGCCCCCTGCACTCGGTCCTTCATTCAAAGTCCGGGGTGATCTTGGAAGGCGTGAGCAGCGGCGTGCCTTAATGGAATTCACCCTTCCTCCCTGGCTGGCAAAACTGGCCCATGCTGGACTCTGCTCACCTCTGCCCTTCTCCCCCTGAGCCAGGCAGCTTCATTCAATTTGGTCTCCCTTCTCTTCCCATAACAGGCCAAGCCCATTCCTGCCATAGTGCTTTGACACTCACCGTCCCCTCTCCCCACGATGGGCCTCACCCTGCTGCCGCCGGCTTTGTCCATTCTCAGTATCCTTGTTCCCTCCTAGAAGAGTCTTACCCTGACAGTACTCTCTATTCCACACCCATATTTTAATTTCCACCATTCTATTTTTTTTTTTTTTGTGGTACCGGGGCTTGAACGCAGGGGCGTTCTACCTCCGCGCTACGCCCCCGGCCCTATTTTTTATACTTTATTTTGAAACCGGGTCTCACGAAGTTGCGGAGGGCCTCACTAAGTAGAGAGAGAGAGACAGAGAGAGAGAGACAGAGACAGAGAGAGAGAGAGAGAGAGAGAGACAGGGAGAGAGCGAGAGAGCTGAGGCTGGCCGCGAACCCGGATCCTCCGGTCTCCGCCTCCCAAAGTATTGGGATTACAAGCGTGCACCACCATGTCCGGCACTAATTTCCACCATTCTATTTCCATATCTGATATTTTTGTGTACTTATTTCCTTATTTTGGCTTTCTTTCTATCTCTCATATTTAAAACACAAGTTTTGTGAATGGTGGGACCTTTCGTTGTATTTTATTTTCTCTTAGGAACTCAAAGGATGTTAAGATGTTAGGATCTTTGTTGTTGTTATACTAGGGATGGAACTCACGGGCATTCTAACTCTGAGCTACACCCCCAGCCCTATTTTTTTTAATTTTTGTAATAGGGTCTCATTAAGTTCCAGAGGGCCATGCTAAATTACTGAGGCTGGAGGCTGGCCTTGAACCTGAGATCCTCCTGCCTCAGCCTCCCAAGTACTGGGATTACAGGCATGCACCACCACGCCCGACTGATGTTAGGATTTTGAATGGATGAACGGATGAATTTTTTTGAATACTAGATAGTCAGAGTCACTATGTCACAAAGAAGTAGGTGAACAATGAAATTACAACAATGAAATCATATCATGATTAGGTTAAAAAAGTAGGCATATATTCCCAAGCAATGCACTTTTTATTTTTTACTATTTTATATTGATAATTTGCTCTAACATGGGCTAATTTTATAACCATTTATGTCTCTTTAATTATGTTTTATAATTGCTAATGCTTTTTTCCTTTACAAAAAAAATTGTCCAATTTACTCTCAGCTAATTAGCCCAGCTCTTTATTTGTATACACCAGGAAAAATCAAGGACAGCATAGACACCAAACAACTAATGGAATGCTTAAATAAATTACAGTAAGTTCTAGAGAAGCATACACAATTCTATTTTTGTCAAATAATTTTATCCCTCCCTCTATATTTGGGAAGATATTTACAAAGGTGCTAAAAAATCTTCTCTGGGTGGCAGTTGGGACTATGACTACCCTTTATGTTCTTTGAGTTTGGGTGGGAGCTTTTTCTTTTTTTCTAATTTATTTTTCTAAAATGCATATGTATTGCTTTGACAGTCAGAAAATGTAATTTTAAAAACAAAAAAGTCTAAAAGTCTATAAAATAAAGGGACTTGGAATGTTTGAGTATGAAGAGAGAGGGTTTTTGTGGTACTGGGAATTGAACTTCTAAGCTACACCCCCAACCCTATTTATTTATTTTTTTGTTTCGAAACATGGTCTCACTAGGCTGCTGAGAGTCTCGCTATATTGCTGAGGCTGTCCTTGAACCTTTGATCCTCCTGTCTCAGCCTCCCAAGTACCAGGATTACAGGCATGCGCCATCACACCTGGCTAAGAGAATTTTTAAATTAAAGACGAAATCTTCATCCCTAAATAAAAGAAGATTAAGGAGGTAAGGATTCAAATCCTGAATTTTTAGCTACTGATTTCAGGTAAGGGTTCAAATCTGAATTTTTAGCTACTGAATTCAGGTAGGATGACCAGATAAAAGCAGACCTTGGTACATCTTTGGCATGCATGGGTTCACCTGCCCAGGTAACACCACAATGGAATGCCCATGGCTTTGAGGCCACTTTTCCTTTTGTTCTCCCTCCTTCTCCATCCCTTGCACACCCCACACTCACCCCGCTCCACCCCAGTGTGTTATATTCACATCTCTGCAATACAAATCAGCCACGTATGAAACACCTACGATTTTTGAAGTTTTCTAAGCGCAAAGAAGATGTGCCAAGTGGTGGCTGCTCTCTCCCTTGGGTATCCACCGCCTTCAGCTAATGCATACGGGGGCCAAAGCCATCCCCTGGGAAAGTCAACTGAAACTTGTCAACAGCGAGGTCCAGCAACTCCCAGGCATGCCAGAGCTTGGTACAAGCAAGTTGCAGGAAAACCACGGGTTCCCTGGGAGAAAAGCAACCTGGAAGGAATAAAGTCTAAAGAAAAGCCGGGCGTGGTGGCGCACGCTTGTAATCCCAGTACTTTGGGAGGCGGAGACCAGAGGATCCGGGTTCGCGGCCAGCCTCAGCTCTCTCTCTCCCTGTCTCTCTCTCTCTCTCTCTACTTAGTGAGGCCCTCTGCAACTTCGTGAGACCCAGTTT
>PVJS01041892.1:0-17758 GCA_004027185.1 Glis glis
TTAACACCAAACTGATACTCATTGTGATGTGAGACTACAATGCACCAATAAAAACATAAAAAATAAATAAAATAAATAAAAAATAACCCCCCCAAAAAAAGAAACATACTGATGAGAGCTACTATTTAGAATTGTCCTTGTTTTAGTTTATCTGCACAGTTTTTAAAGAGAAATGGTTGAGTGTTATGTTCTAATAGCTTTAAAATTTATATAATTTAAACTGATTTTTAGTTTTCTCCTAATTAGAAATATAGTAATCTGTTTTATTCTTGTCATTGTAAACCTGTGTTACTCCTTAATCACATCACAGAAATTAAGAACAGGAATAGTGATGGATCGCCCAAAGTGACCTACATTGTAGGAATCCCAATCAGTAAAATATGTGAATATGTTTGTATATAAATGGCACTGAATTTTCCACAGATTAAGCAGAATTTATGAAAGATCAGTTTCTATATCAAAACAAACACATGCTATTTATAATCTATTAATGTTAATATTATCTTACCATGTAAATCTCTTCTGGGATTTCTCTTTTAAAATTCTCTTTGGATTTGTGCTTTCTTTTCTTTCTTTTTTTGTGGGAAGAAATGAATTAGATTTCCTGAGACCACAATTTAATTGATCTCCATTGTTATTTTCTACAAACAGTAGTTATATATAGACTGATCTGTTACTGAGATTTAGGAATGAAGAATAAAATTTGAAGAAAAAGCCATGTGACTTGTTTCTGGTTTCCTAAACTACTCCAAGTACAGGTTTCTTAAAGCAGTTCCAGTAAACTTTTAAGCAACAGTGTCATTATTGGAATAGATATGCATGTTTACACATTACAAATTAAAAAAGGTCAAATCTATTTGTTTTGTTCTTACTGTTGTATATTAATACTTCTGGTTTCTTGTATATATCTAACAAAATACATACATTTTAACTACCCAGGGTGTCCTTGCTTTGCTATTGCAGTAATTTGAATTCAAGGTTGATAAGTGATCCTCAAGTGTCTACTGATCTATCACACTACTAAAAGTTGCCTGACAATTGGAATCAATCCAGTATTGTCTTTCTGATGAGCGTGGTAATCCTAGGATATGAAATATGTGATGGCCAATTTCTCTGAATATCCTTGCTGGTTTCATAAAATAGGCATCTGGGAATGTGCTGAGCTTGTGAAACAGGTAACCAGAGTAGGAAATGGATAAGATTTCTAACTTCAATTGGCCATTATGTGCAATGAACAAAAGTAGCTTCCGTTTCCTGAATAAGGAATGATTTCTTCCCTCTCTGAATTGAACAGCAATCGATATGGGGGGGACTAATAGTAATCTTTTGCTTATGAAAAGGAGCACTTCCAAGCGTGGCATGAACTGTTGTAACTGTGGCTTCGGGAAGAGAAATTTAAGTTGCTCTTTCTTGCTTTGTTGAAAACCAACCTGGACCTACTTAAGCATGGTATCCCCTTATTCCTCGGAGATAATTTATGCCTGTGAACTGAGGTCTGTCTTTTGTATATCCAAATGGAATAGGGAGCTAACTAGGGAATGGGGAAGGGTGGACAATTATGTGGATTCCCTGTTTCCTACTTTACGTTGTTTAGTCTGTGCATAGTTACACAAATGCATGTACACACATGCGCATATGCAGGCCCTTTCTCTAATTTAGAGTTACCACTTTGTTTATCTGGCTCAGTCAAATTCATTTTCTTTCTGTCATAAAAAGTCCTTTTGTTGCTTTAATATAATCTTTTCCTACAATCATGTACTTCTCTTTTTAATTTCACTCTTACATTTTGTTTTATACTGTTTGCTACTTTGCTTATGAAAGTTAAGCTTTCCTTTATTATACTATAAGCTCACTCTGGACAAAGTTCATATTTTTTATTTCTCAGAATTTTCTACACTGGTATAGAGGGGAAATTCAAGAATAATTGTGTGTTGAATGAGTTAATTACATCCCTCAGTGATGTGCACATTAAAAATGTGTAAAGATAGAGGGGAAAATAGGAAACAAAAAGGACTTTAGATAATGGGGGGGCGAGAGAAGTAGACTAGTGGAAGAGGATGGGGGAGGGGAAAAGGAAGAACCAATGAAAGAAACTGTTCAAATTATGCTATGCCCATGTACGAAGGTATCATTACCGATCTCACTGTTATGTATGGGGAGCGGTGGGTAGCGGGGTAGGACCTGGAGGGAAACACACCAAGACCTGTGTGCATGTTTGCTTCTCTGACTTTGAACCTTACCATCATGTACAATTAGTATGCACCAATAAAAATATAAAAAAAGTGTAAATGATTGTATCTCGGTCCATCTCGTCATCATAGACCAGTTGTTTTTATCTCAGGTGAGCAAACCTGCATCATGAACAAGTACATACATTTATGAGGATGGTGAAAATGAAGGCCCAATTTAAGAGAAGGTTTGTAACACTGGTTTGTAGCTTTAATACAAATCAAAGGAAGTAAGTCTTTAAAAACATCCCAAAGCACAAAGGAAAACTATTTTACTACATCTCCATAGTGAAAAACATTCTCTTTTTGTATGCATACACACATGCACATGCACACACACACACACACACACACACACATTTTCACATATTTGAACCATTTTGCCTTTAAGACAACTACAATAGACTAAGAGAGGATAGGATTAGGATTGTTTTTGGCCATTTTAAACCATTTCAAATGTTTGTTATTATTTTCTGTATTACTTAGTTCTGTTCTCATATTAACTCTTACATTCTGAATATGCATAATGGATTTTTTCTTCATAGGAATTAGATGAAATGGAGTGGTTACATCTCATGGGTTAGTGTTATTTTTATTTATTTATTTATTTATTCATTTGTTTATCCAACAGATACTGACATGGAGCCAACTGTGGGTGGGTGGTATTTTAGACAGCCGGAAGGAGAACGCAGCTTTGATCAAAGCAGAAAGGTTCCTATTCCCTTAGAGCTTCATGTATCCAGGAGACAAAAACATACGAAGTAAGGAAATATCATATAGTGTTAATACTAAGAATGAAATTCAGTTGGGGGATGTTTGGACAATGTGAAGGCCTAAAGACAGAAAATATTCTGGGTTGTTGTTTGAAGAGGAAGAAAGCTATCAGCAGGCACTAGTGGACTGAAGAGAGTGATTCTTGATGTGATCAAAGAAGGAGGTAGGCCTCTGAACATATGGAGCTGTGGAGGCCAAGTGAAGAGTCTAAATGTTTAAAATTCTATCAGAAGCCATTGGGGTTCCCAAGTAGGCAAGTGACATGATCAGATTTACATTTTAGAAAAGTTTACTCAGGTTACTGTATGAGAAGTGCATTGTAGAGGGATAAGAGGGGAATCAGGTCACTTAGTTAGGAAGTTCCTACAAAATTTCAGTCAGGAGATGATCTAGCAGATGGTCTAACAGGATGCAAGTAAAGGCGGAGATGAATGGAGACATTCAGAGTACATATCATTAGGGCATTAAGTTTAAAGTGAGCAGGAGAGTTAAACATGAGTGATTATGGTGTGAATACACAGCGTGTCACATGACACACTTACTCTTCTCCTCATCGTTGTATGTGGAAACACCAGAAATACCATAGCTTATCACAAAATAGCTTAGTAAAGCTGTAGGGACAGATTACCTGGATGTTGGAGAAGTTATTTAAATCTTTGCCTCAGTGTTCTTATCTATGAAATGAGAACTAATAATATTATATAATGCATATAAGCTGGAGCAGAATTAATATATGTAAAGTGCTAAGAATAGTGCCCAGTACTAGTAAGTGATACATAATGTGACAATGTCCATTATGCAATATACATATAACTTATTGGAAAGGCTGATGCTTTGGGGACTGAATAGATATCAATTCCTGTTTCACAGTAAATCCTTTCTTCTTGGCCTTGAACAAATCATTAAACTCTGTGAGCCTCAGTTTCCCATCTATAGAATGGAGATACTAAATCATACATAATAGTGGTAATATTTTTATTAAATGGGATATTTGTAAACCACCCAGCACTGTGGTAACACAATAAACTTAAATATCAGTCGCTGTGAAGATTAAATGATTGTTTCAAATTCTTTTTAACCAATAAAAGTTTTATTTGAGTTGAAATATAGAATACTTCCAAGCAGAATATTCATTTAGAGTGAATATTCAGAGAAAAACCTCTGTTCATCAAAAATATGTTCATGGCGCACAGCATTGCTAGAATTCTTATCTTTAAAGTGTATTAACTTGAAAGTTTTCTTCTTATAAATTTTAAAATATTGACAAAAGTTGCATATGCTCAAGAAACACAACACAATTTGAAATATGTATATGTTGTATAATAATAATTGCTGCAGTCAAATTAACATGTCTGTCAGCATTTGTGTATGTAAAGGGGCATGATTATTCATTATTTAATTCTGTTACTAAATTTCAAGTAAGCAACAATATTACTGAGTTCATGAGCATGTTTTATATTAGATCCTCAGAAGTTATTAGACCCATTACAGAAAGTCTAATATGGGACAAATCATCTCCCATTTTCCCACAATGAAAGGATATTGAATTTTGTCAAACTCCTTTTCTGTATCTTTCAAGATAATCATATATGATTTTTGTCTTTAGTTCTGGTAACGTGACGTATTACAATAGGTGATCTGATCCATCTTTGCATACTAAGGATAAACTCCACTTGATCATGGTGAAGGATCCTTTTAATGTGATGTTGAATATGGTTAACTGATATTTTGTTGAGAGTGTTTGTTTCATATCTATGTGTATCCGCGTCTTTGTTTCAAATCTATATAGTTTTCTTATAGTGTCCTTTATCTGGGTTTCATATCACAGTAATGCTGATCATGTAAAATTAGTTTGGAAGTATTCCCTTCTCTTCAGTAAAGATTAGGAGGGATTGGTATCAGTTCTTTCTATTTTTAGAAGAATTCACCTGTAAGGCTATCTGGTCCTAGGAGGTTTATCATTACTGATTTAAGCTCCTTCATTATTGGTCTGTTCAGATTTTCTGTTCTTTTATGATTTGTTCTTGGAAGATTGTATGTTTTTAGGAATGTGTTTCTTTTAGATTATCCAATTTATTGGCATATCATTGTTTATGTTAGTCTCTTACAATCATTTGTGCTTTTGTAGCGTTAGTTGTAATGTCTCTTCTTTTTTTTTTATTTTTGCGGTACCGGGGATTGAACCCAGGAGCGTTCTACCTCCGAGCTACACCCCCGGCCCTATTTTTTATACATTATTTTGAAACCAGGTCTCATGAAGTTGCGGAGGGCCTCACTAAGTAGCTGAGGCTGGATCCTCCGGTCTCCGCCTCCCAAGTACTGGGATTACAAACCGGCGCCACCACGCCCGGCTCGTAATGTCTCTTCTTTCATTTATGATTTTATTTATGTGACTCCTCTTTCCTTCCTTGTTGGTTAATCTGGTTAAAGATGTGTCAATTTTATCTTTTAAAAAAACTCAACTCTTAGTTTCATTGATCTTTTCTATTATCTTTCTCTATTTCATTATTCGCAAAATAATCTTTATAATTTCCTTCTCTCTGCTGACTTTGAGTTACATTTGTTTTTCCTTTACTTGTTTCTTATAATGTGAAGTCAGATTATTTGAGATCTTCTTATTTTTAATGTAAGTATTTATTATTATGAACTTATCTCTTGGAATTGCCTTTGCTGCATCCCCTAAGTTTTAGTGTGTTGTGTTTGTATTGTAATTTGTCTCAAGCTATATTTTTATTTTAACAATTAATTCCTTCTTTTATTCATTGGTTGTTCAGGAATGTGTCATTCGATTTTCACATATTGGTGAATTTCCAAAATTTCTCACATTATTGATTTCTAATGTTATACTATTGTTGTCAGAAAATATAAAAGGTGTTATTTCATTCTTCTTGAAGTTTTGAAGACTTGATTTGTGGCCCAGTGTATAATCTATCCTGGAAAATGTTCTTTGGGTGCTTGAAAAGAATATTCATTCCTCTGCTTCTATGTGAAACGTTGTGTATATGTTTGTTAGGGCCATTTGGTCTATAGTGTTATTTAAGTCCACTGTTTCTACATTGATTTTCTGCCTGGATGATTTATCCAGTGTTGAAAGGAGGGTCTTGTACTCTCCTACCATTTTCATATCGCCTTCTATTTCTCCCTTCAGTTCTGTTAATGTTCGCATTATATATTTAGGTGCTCCAATATCAGGTGCATATCTACTTATAACTGTCATATTCTCTTGATGATGTGACCCTTTTATCATTGTATAGTGACTCTTTTGTCTCTTGTGACAGAAAGTCTATTTTGTTTGATGCATGTAGTCACCATTGCTCTCTTTCGGTTACTATTTGTATGGAATATCTGTTTTTTTTCCTTTAGGCCCTGTATTTTTAGCCTATGCATGTTCTTAAATTTAAAATGAGTCTCTTGTAGGCAGTTTTTATTTTTACATTCTGCCACTCTGTGTCTTTTGAATGGAGAATTTAATCCATTCACATTTAAAGTAACTTTTGATAGGTAGCTATGAACTTACTATTGCCATTAGTTAATTGCTTTTGACTTTATTATAGTTCCTTTGTTCTTGTCTTCCTCTCTTGCTATTTTCCTTTGTGATTAAAAAAGACTTTTTTTAGAGTGGCATGGTTTTTTTTCTGTGCCTCTTATATGTATCTACTGTAAATTGTATCTGAAATGTAATTGTTCCATGTAACTTAAAAAATTCTTGAGAAGTTTGAGGAAATGGAAATACTAATTACCCTATTTTGATGATTATACATTTGTATACATGTATCCAACAATCACACTATATCCCATAAATATGTATATTGTGTGTCAGTTAAAAAATTAAAAAGAATTCTTTAGTATGTTTCTCTAGGATATTGTACTTCAGATAAACTAGAGAGTTAATAATTTAAAAGATGTTAAATAGAAGCCATGCTGCTAGCACAGTGGTAGAATATCTTTAAGAGGGGAGAAGAAAACCAAGACACACTTGAAGTGTGATAAACTTGGGATTTATCACTGGGAACATACTGTGATTCTTCATGAGGTCATATTCCCAGGCATGCTCAGAGGCAGGAGAGCCTGGGGTAGGCACAGAAAATTTTAGAGAGGACTCAGATGTTGGGTTGTATGTGAAGGACAGGGATATTTCAGTAGTGCTCACTTAATTCTGAAGAACTTGCACCACACAGATACCAGTTCTGACAGCACAGGGTCATTATTCATCACCTGCCTCTTGTTTTACCTGAGTCCTGGGGAATGTCAGTGCTCTTTCCCAGCCACAGGGCCAGTGCCTCCTCTGGCCACACACTCATCTTCCTGCACAGTGGTACCCACTTCCCTCTGAGGCTGCTGGCAAGACAACCTTCTAGTTTGATCAAATTTGTCTTCTGAACATTGTTTCTGCATTAATGAGTCAAAATGACACTACATGGAAAGTGAAAAGTGGAAGGGAGAAGGCAAGTCTGCTAGTTTACTGTTTTAGTAGATTTCTGATTGGAAAGAGAGATGAGCTATGTAAAAATTGCCCATGTTTCACCTCTGAAGTTTTCAGATTTGAAGTTGGTGGTTTATTTAACTGAACTCAGGCTCTGTAATAGACAATACAGCACATGCAAGGGGAAATGGGGAGCAATTGCTCCCATAGAAATTATAAGTAGATGCAATCAAGGTGAGCCAGGCGGGGTGGTGCATGCTAGTAATCCCAGTACTTTGGGAGGCGGAGACCGGAGGATCCGGGTTCGCGGCCAGCCTCAGCTCTCTCTCTCTCTCTCTCTCTCTCTCTCTCTCTCTCTACCTAGTGAGGCCCTCCGCAACTTCATGAGACCCGGTTTCAAAATAAAGTATAAAAAATAGGGCCGGGGGTGTAGTGCGGAGGTAGAATGCCCCTGGGTTCAATCCCCGGTACCATACACACACACAAAAAGATGCAATCAAGGTATTATCTATTTCGACCTTCAAACTATTTCTCAACAGTAAAAGAAGGAAGGATTAAAAAGGAAGGAAGAGAGGTAGAGAGTGAAAGGAAAAGAGGAATAGCCATCTCTTGAATAATTACTAGTCAAGTGAGCTTTGAAATAGGTCATGTGACTTCATGTATCTTCATAATTATGAAGTATATATACTCATTTGGTGCTCATGTTGTACCTGAAAGCTGTTTATTATTATATCCATTTTACAAATGATAATTTAAACAAATTGTTTGGCACCCTGCAGCTAATAAAAACCTATATTTAAATGTGAGTGGAATAAATAATATAATGACTTTAAAGTAATCTTACTTGAACTTTATAACAACTGTGTGAAGATATTTTATGATTATCTAGATTTAGAGGAAACAGATTTATGAAGATTTAACATGTATGAACTCATACAATTTATTAGTGACAAAGCCTGGCTTATACTTAGAGTTGCCTAATTATAAAGTTCCAGACTTTCTACTTCTAATTAATATATTTTTATTTAATAATGTAAAACAAACTCGCTTAATTTTGAAATAGATTTTGGAAGAGAAATTCGGTTGGTAATTATGATGGGCCTTGGACAGTGTTGTCCCATGAGCTGTTTCTTACTTCTTGCCTATTTAAAATAACTTTCAACTCTTTTTTCTCTCAGTTTTTACAAAGTAAAATCTCTTTCCCACATCTCAACTAACCACTAATTGCATTTCTCCTATTTAGCACATATATACTTCTGTCAACTAAACTGGCTTCCTCCTCCTTCTGAAAAAGCAAGGTTTCAGTGGCAATTAGAAATAATTGTTGTGATTTCTCCACCTATCTAACTCTGGCTTCCAACAGAGCAGTGCATCTCATTAGCCTTTAAAGACAAGAATGTTAAAAGAAAAATGTATCATTTGAAAACCAGACACCATTGAGTTTAGGATCCAGTAATCTTTATTAAATTCCTCTCTGGCCAAAACAAAATAGATGATGTATAAGAATCTAGAAAAAGATGGAAAACAAGGTTGTTTTCCCAGACAAGCGTCAAACAGAGGAATTATTTGAGGAAGGCAGGTAGCAACTCTATTTTATGAACTGAGAAGTCTGCCCAAAGGATTTTTCAAGTTTTACCTAACTTAAAATTCCAGGATAGAATCAGTCTATAGAGCTAACAGTTCTTGGTCAACAGTCCCTTCCTAAAATGAAAATTGCCAATGAAGTGATGGCATATTTAACTCAGTGTGTGGAGGGGTGAGTCTCTTTGGATTTGTGGTGGGGGAAGGTGGAATCCTTAGTAAGACATTTACTACCTTTACAACCGTAACCCTATCCACCTGGAAGACAGAACTTTGAGGAGATGACTCAGTGTTGAGATGTTGTCATTGGTTAAGTTTGAGGTATCATGTCTCTCTGAATGGTCTTTGCCTGAATTTTCACCTGCGGCCCAAGAGTGGTAGAAACTTTAACTAGTTTGTTTGGAATTTCTCTGAATTGATTTTTGCCTAATTGCAGGGGGCCACTGCACACCATATACATGTAGTGGAACATCACATGTTGCCCCATTGATAAGTACAATATTTATGTTTTTATGCATTAGTTAAAATAAATTTAATTTAAATTTAAAATAAAACATAAGGTTAAAAAATCAAGAAATAAAAATAAACATTTCATTTATCAACATGTTATCCTAATCCTGTTTTTCTTTTTCTTTTCTTTTTTTTTTTGTGGTACTGGGGATTGAACCCAGGGGCATTCTATCTCTGAGCTACATCTCCAGCCCTATTTTATTTTATTTTTGTTTTTAGTTTCAAAAAGAGTCTCACTGAGTTGTGGAGGGCCTCACTAAATTGCCGAGGCTGTCCAAGAACCTGTGATCCTCCTCTCTTAGCCTCCCAAGTACTAATAGTATAAGTATGCACCACCATGCCTGGCTTATCCTAATGCTATATTAATCATCTATCAATGTAGAAATATACAGTCTGTTTAGTAAATTCTTTTCCACCTACTTTGAACAATGATTATACACCTTGCAATTTAGACATAAGGTAAAATTCCAGGATTGAGTCTTTCCTTTGAGTTAGCAATTTCTGATAATAGTTCCTTCTTAAAAGGAAAATTCTCACTGAAGTGATGATGTACGTAGCTCTATGTGTGAGTATGTATGAGGAGGGATGGGATCTATTTGCATTTGTGTGTGAGGTAGACCTCTCATTAAGATAGTTATTACTTTTAAAACCTTAGTCCAAGTTGGGCATGGTGGCACACATCTGTAATCCCAGTACTTGGGAGGCCGGGACAGGAGTATCCGGGTTCACGGCTAGTCTCAGCTACTTAGTGAGGCCCTCTGTAACTTAGTGAGACCCTGTTTCAAAATAAAGAATAAAAAATAGAGCTGGGGGTGTAGCTCAGAAGTAGATGTCCCTGGGTTCAATCCCAAGTATCACAAAAAATAAATAAAATAAACTTAGTCCTCCACCTGGAAGACAGATTATTTAACATCTTATTACCTTGACAGTTAGCAAGAGAACTTCCTTTTCTAATAGTTCCTAATCTCCCTTCTAATATCTTCATGATTCAAGACACCAGATTATTAGAAAAGAGCATGGCTTGGTCTCCTGGTAGAAGAGCATTGCTGCAGTTCTTCTCAGTTGGAATTTGATCATGGATTAGCTTAATTTGATCACAAAATTAGGTAACCCACAAAGTGGCCATGATCAAATAAAAAGTAGGATTTTCCATCCTACTTTTTATTTTCCATGACCCTTATTTTCCATAAGGGTCATGGCTGCCTAGAGAGCTGCTTAGGACTTTGAACCTGGGCTTGTTGGAAGGAGACATTGAGAGGTGGTAGTGGGCGTGGCTCAATCTCAAACTCCTATGAAGAAACAGATTCAAGTGATCTGCAATCCAAACTGTCATTTTGTATGCAGATACCCAAGAAGTGGGTCTTTGTCCTTTGAGATCTGAATTCCAAATATTTAGAAATGCCTCTCCCCACCCCATCCTCCCTTCCCTTAATCATACAATATGAATTTTAGAAATGTCAGCACAATTTCCCTGTTGTGATAAAATTATCTTGTATTAAATTCTCTCTAACTTTGGTGGCAAACTTCCAGTCTCTGTATTTAGGGAATCTCATCATCTTCCCTCTTCTTGTACTTCAATCATAACTTCAAGCACAGCTTCACATTCTCCTTTTCCAGAGAGTAAGCAGTTATTTTTGTAGAAAGTCTCCCAGGATTCTGTGCTAATCCTGTGGACATCTCATTTGGAACTCCTTGGACCTGCTTAGACTCCCTTTACATATCAAGGGATGAGACTTGAGGGCAGATGGTTCTGAAAACAACCTTCCAGAGACAGAGGGGGCTGTGCAGGTGAGGTCAGGACTGCCAGGATGTCTTTACACTGCCTTGGGACATTCTATTGGGTCATTCTCCAGCAGTGAAATTTATGATTAATAGAGATTTGGGGCTGCTAGACTTTAAAAGAGAGATAGGGAGAGGGAGTAGGGAATGGAATCAAAGTGGATTTTCATTGAGGTGTGCTTCATTTTTCCTTTGCAATTACCTCAAAAACAAGTTCTTACCAATGGGTCCCCGAGTGCCTTCTCAGAGAACATAGCAACACAGAAAGTAAGCACAGATATTATGTGTGCAGGTGAAGAATCAACTTTCCAAGGCAGTCTCTCTTGCCCTAATTAAGAGAAAATGTTAGAACAGGGCAGGAAAACACACATTTTCACAGCTGGATCATGCCCCAGTGATCAAAGGCTTCCTCTTGAGGGAAATTCTAATCACTGTTAAGCCAATGGCTGTTGGTTGGTAAAATTTAAGCATAGTAACTTTTAGGCAGTCACTTGAATGGGGTAAACAGAAGCTTATGCAAAGATAAAGGAAAAGAGTTTGTATGGCCTGGGAGTATACTAGGGTATAATATGCAATAATAAAAGGAGAACCAAAGGTGACTTCTGAGAATTGGGGCAATACTGACTCCTTTCAGCATCATTACAGGGGCCACAATTAGACAGACTAATGTCAAATGTATCTGATTGATATCTAATAAAGCAGGTATCTGGGCTATTATATTGTATTTGGAACCCCCCCCCTTCATTGAATGCTTCTTAATATCTAAAATTTGCTTTCAAAAGAAACCTCAGATAGATGAGCAGAGACTCCAGCTACACATAGAGGGGGTTTAGAGGAGGGAGAAGGGTGGCTAGAGATGGAATGAAAGTAACAGTTTAAATAATGCTATGTACATATTTAGGGGAGGGAGGGCGGTGGAATCAGGTGGAAATGCACCAAGGGTTGTATGCATGATATTCCTATCACTCTACACCTCGATATGACATATAATTACCATGCACCAATAAAGGTATATAGTATGCATACATGCAACATATTTTTTTGTGGGAGGGTACTGGTGGTTGAACCCAGGGGATTCTCCATCTGAGCTACACCCCCAGACCTATTTTTTATTTTTATTTTGAATCAGGGTCTCACTAAGTTGTGGAGGGCCTTGCTTAAGTTGCTGAGGCTTACCATGAACTTGCCATCCTCCTGTCTCAGCCTCCGAAGTACTGGGATAACAAGCATGCACCACCACACCCAGCCACAAATTTATGTTAAAGTCCTGATTATTGGAGTTCTTACTAGATAGTGATTAAACACTGTCACTATGTATACATGTCATGCTGGCTATTCTTCACATGTTTTAGTGCTCCAGTTCAGTTTCTACTCTGCTATAGTCCCTGGGGCTTGGATTGCAATTCTCTTATTCTCTCTCATTAGTTAGGCTGGACCAATGGGAGGCACTGGAAACATATTGTAAGACAGTATGAGAGTTTGACATATTTATTTCCCTTTGGCTGTATCAATACCTGATGTGGATTCATCTCAGGTGGTCCTTTTCTGACTCCAGACTCTTATCGGGCAGCAGACCTAAATGTGGTATGACTTCTCACATCCTTATCCCCTTCATTAAACTCTCCTTGTTTCAACTCTTTTGAGCATAAATTTAGTTCTTTCTGTGACCATGACTGGTTCCTTTTGTTGCCATTGGGATTATAAGGCCTGGTGGCTACATGGGAATCCCAAAGATAGCAAGGCAGAGGATGCTCTTAACCTCAGCATAGACTGGTTAGGCATCAATTACCACTATTTTCTTTGTAGGCCCTTTCCAGTTTTTCATAGAATCTTTACCACTGATGCGTTGTCTTGGCCCTGAAGGCCCCTGCTAAAGTCTAACTCAGAAAAGTATAGAAAGTGAGGTGAAAATCATTTTGGCTTGTATTAACTTATCAAAATTAATTTAATTTTGGCTCAGCTTCTGGAATTTATCAGGGTGAGGGCTATTGGTTCATTCATTTATTCCTCTATTTGATTGATCCTAAATTTGTCCAGTAAGATTGTGCTATAGACCTCTGTTTTGGTCTCCTGACTGGTAGGAAGCAAAAAGCACATCTGCTAACGTTGTAAAGAGAGTTTAATGGAAGCCGTTGTTGTTGCCACTAGATCTGAAGTTGCAAAGGAAACCATAGTTCTAGCCCGGGGAATTTTGGTGCTTTGGACTCAATCTATCAGAAAGAAGCTAAAGTTACAGAAGAATGTAGCTATTTTCAGAAGAGTAGTAGCCAATTGGGGGGGGGGATGAATTGATTCTACTTTTCTCACCTTTCTCCCTCCAATTTCCAGAGGATTCTTCCTTTTGACGAATCACGACCTAAAGCCATAGGACAAGGGGATTGTTCTCTGCAGTTTATAGGAGTCAGGCCCTTGAAGAATAAAACTGGGTGTGGCAGAGTAGTTCGGGGTGTGTGGACAGTAGAAAATAACTTGTTTACCCTCCAGATGATGTAGAAGATGAATATGCAAGTTCTGATGAGGAAGATAAGGACCCTTAATCACTAGGTACTCATGATGTAACTGTATAGATTCCAGAGGCAAGATCAGTAACAATATTTAATGGTGTTGACTCCACTAGTCAGAACTATCTCCTTAGGAGATTATATTTCTTCTCTATACCAATAAATATTTGTTTGGATTTAATTGAAACAGACATTTCTAACAAAAAGGGTTCCTTTCATGCTTGATTTGGATAGATAAGAAATTAAGTTGGGATGTTCAAATCAGGCCATCTTAGCAATAGCAGAAGATCCTTTGTCACAGGAGTTAGGCTTCTTGTCACATCCTTGAGATCATATTACACAAAGAATATGGAAACTGGAGGTTGCACAAGTGAATAACTTCATGGTTGGTCAGACTAACAGGTAGTTAGATTTCCAGGGAATATTTTATGTTGAAGGTCTCCAAGGCTACCCTCAAGCTCAGTGATTTAACAGAAGGAATCAAATGGCTCAGAAGTGGTTCTATTACCACTGTGGCTCATCACAGTGAAAAGAGAAAAATTAAAATCAAGAAAGGGAAAAAGCACACGACCTAAAGTATAGAGGAAAGGATTAGCAAGCTTCTAGGTGCTCTCTCCCATAGGGTTGCACACAATGCTCTTAATATCTCCCAGAAACTGTATATGACAACTCATTGGATGAGCTGCCAACAAGAAACCCTTCTAAGCCTTGTTCATGGTTTTAGGAAATCAGCCACATAGGCATGCAGCACCTATGCAGCTGACCCCAGTGTTGAGCTCCAGTCGCCTAGAAAGAAAGAAAGTATTAAGAATAGATCATATTGGCAGCATAAACCATCTGGACAAACTGGCAATGCATAGTTCAGAAATATTCTGTTGGACAGAACGTTCTGCGAAGTCCGTTCCTCAGAGTCTGTTAAGAGTCAGTCATGGCCTTTCTTAGGAATGAGCAGGTTTGTGCAACACAGGTCTGCTGAGCTAACCCTTCATCGCACACATGTGGAAGTGCTATGTTTGGTTGTCTGATTCCTCACTCAAAATGAGAGCAACATTTCTGGAAAAATAATACTATGCAGCCCATGTCTGTACCTTCTTTGACAGTAGTCACGGGCAAATTCCAGACTGATCATGTTGACAGTGGTGCCCTCAGCTGCTGCTTTGTGACATTCTTCGACCTTTAGGGCTAACTCAGTTTCTTATTACAAGTTCTCATCATCCTTGTGTTCTCTGCTCTTCCCTCATCAAACTTCATTTTTAGAAAGGCTCGGAGATTGCCAGTTGTCACTTACAGTGAGCCTGTCTCTTGTTGGCTTCTCTCATAAGGAATGGATAACTCAATGTCAACCTCCTTCTGTCAGATGAACAGCTCTGATCCCTGGTAAGTGGAGAAGGAAACCCCCTTGAAATCATCTCCTTGGGCCACCACTAATCCTAGCCCTTTGACTTAGCTAGGCTGTTTCCCCATTGAGACCTATTTTATATCATACTAACATTTGTAAGTTTTTCCTCCAAAAGAAAACCTTAACCAAGCATTCTATTTCACAGTGGATTTCCTGACCTACTTATTGGGTGCAATATAACACTATCCCCTTCCTTGCTATAAAAACACAATTATTCAAATAATAACTTGAAACGAGTATGGCGAGGTCCTCTATGTATCTCTCAACAATGTTACGTTTCCGACTCGGTGGATTAGTATTTCTCAGATATTCACCTTTAATTGACAAACTATTTTTGGAAATAAAAATATCACCAAGGAAACAGATTTCATTTACTTTATATTTTACTCTCCTTCCTGGAGCCCCGAATGAAATTCAAATAAAAAGTTGAGACCTCAAAGTGGCATGATTGGAAACAGGATTGAAACCACCCATGAAATTTTGATAGTCTGCTTCATATTATGCCTTCCTTTTCTACCTACAAAGTCTCTGAAAAAAAAACCCACCAAGCCATTTGTAATTTGTAGATAAGCAGCTGTGCTTGGGACAATGTCATTATTAATAAGACACTCTCTACTCTAGGTAAAGGAAGGTGCACGCGAGTATTTGTATAAGCGCAAGTGTCTATTGGCATGACTCTTGCAGTCTGTGTTTGTGGATCTAAGTATGCATGTAAAGCTAGGTAGCACATGGTATTTGTGTCAATATCAATAGTCTCTTATTCCTAAAAATGTTCTGGAAACACACACAAGAATGAAGACTATAAACCGAGTTGCACAAGAATTCATCCTATAGCTTGGAAGACTATCATAATATAGCCTTCCTTTGAGCATATATTTTTCTGTGATGACATGAGAAAGGAAAGTAGGATCCCTAAAGACATTTCTAGCCCTGTGTGCCTCATAGGCATAGAGAAAGAAGAAGGCATTGGATTTGCTAACACCAGATGGGTATTCATCTCATTGTGGTGACAGCCCAAGGCATTTTTTTTCATTTCCTACATAAATCCCACAGCATATATGAAAGATACAGATTAAAGTCCATTGCTTCTGGCATATTTTAAAGATAAACAATTAAAAGTAGAGATGTTCAAGGATATTTTTATTGTAGCAAAATAAGCATTGCAGATATTTATACCAAAACATAGATTGAAAAATTTCCCTGACCTTGGGGTACTATGGTCTTAATTTAGAAAAATAGAGGAAAACTATAGCTTCTCTTTCCAATTTCTAGTCACTCCATTGCAGCCTGTTCCCAGGATTTCCCACCTCAAGTGCACTCTCTGCACAGTAGACAAAATGACCTTCATAAAACAAATCAAATCTTGCCTTCCCTTCTTAAAAATTTTCAGCGACTTCCCATTGTGTTTATATTCCAAAATCATACCATAGCCTTCAAAGCGCCAGGTGATCTCATGCATAGGCTAATTCCCAACCACGTTCCCTGCCACTGGCCTTCTTCCTCACCATGTGTCTGGACACAAGGCATCCTCTGTGTGGTTTGGAACATGCCTACCACTTGCCTGTCTTTGGACCTTTGGCGGTCAGCGCTCCCTCTGCCTGTAATGCTCTTTGTGTCTCTTGGCACTGTTGGCTTCTTCTCTTTTTTTGAGGTGAGGACTGAAATGTTAGTGTAAAAAAAAAAAAAGCTTTTCCTAAGAACATTTATTTATTGTTCAATTTAGCACATAGATTTCTTTCCTTCTATTGCAATTTGTAATTTTATGTAATTTTTAATTATGTTCACACATATTTCCCACGTTTGCTGATATCTTTCCTCTCTTGTCTATTGCATTTATCATCAGAACCCCACTGTTCATTGACTGACTCTCCCACAATACTAGACACTGTTATTGTCCCTGGGACACAGTGATAAAAAAGTACCATATTGGCCTCCCACAGCTACTGAATTGCATTGTTCTAATTTTGTTTCTTTTTCCCCCTATTAATTTATTCGTGCTAATCATCAAATCTCATATTCATTAAACTCTGTGACAGGTCTTTAGGATGTACTTTTTAGCAAGACAGACAAATTCTTGCTTTTATTTCCAGAATAAAAAAATTAAATAAGATGAATTCCAGAATAAAACAACCGAGGAAAAAATAACCTAAATGGTTATTAAATTCCAAGTTTGTTAAGTACTTCAAAAAGTTCAGTTAAACCCACCATAGTCCAGAAAGGCAAGAAGGATCTGTCTAAAAAATAGAAAGAGAAACAGGGGAAAGCCCACCAAGTGTTATATGCATGTACATCACTATCACTATGAATTACATTATGATGTGAGACTATAATGCACCAATAAAAGTATAAAAATAGGGAAAGAATGTTCCTGAATAGACTTTATACAGTTTAAGTTCAAACTTAAACTGAGCATAAACTGTATAGAGTCTATTCTAGAATCTGTAATGTATACAGATTAATGGAGAAAGTATTGGAACTAAAGGATAAAGGGCAATTGGGAGAAAAATCCTGTGACATAGGCTGGAGAGGGAGCAGGCATTATATCCTGCATTCCAGAAGAGGC
>PVJS01041893.1:0-17735 GCA_004027185.1 Glis glis
TTCTACCTCCAAGCTACACCCCCAGCCCTATTTTTTGTTCTTTATTTTGAAACAGGGTCTCAGTAAGTTGCAGAGGGCCTCACTAAGTAGCTAAGGCTGGCCGCAAACCTGGATCCTCTGGTCTCAGCCTCCCAAGTACTAGGATTACAAGCCTGCACCACCACGCCCAGCTATTTATGAGTTTCTTAACACAGTGTGTGTAAAAAGTCTAAGACGACTTAGAATTGCTCCTTTATGTGCTGTTGGGCATGTCTCATAAAAAATAACATACATAAATTTTCTTGTAATTAAAAACCACCCTGCATTTATTTTTCTATTCATAATTACTAGACAAATCTATAACATTTAAAATATTTGGGCTGATAATTTTGAAGATAGTTACTAAGCAAGACTTTAAACCATCTATTTGTGCTATATTAGCTAGGTGCACTTGATTGCAAATAATTGAACCTGACCATGAAAATCAGAAAAGGACTTAGATCACAGAGTCAAGTGAAGGTAGTAGAATGATACAATGAGGGAATGTCTACATCCATTGGCTTTAGTGATAGGAAATGGAGCTCTGTCTTCTACTTATCTTAGAATTTCTCTCCCAAGTTGGAAGTATGTTTGGATACTGAGGAATCAGATATCTACTATATCTACATCTGCTTAATGCTATGGATTTACATAAGTATGAGGTTTTTAATATAAATGCAAAACATTTAATCAGTGAATTTAAAAATCATTATTATTCAGTCTTTATTCCTAGTAAGAATTGTGCTAGTTGTTCTAGAAATAATGTTGAACTTGTATTGATCCATCCATTTGTAAATATTTATGCACAAGGCATGAAGATGTTTTGAACTACAGAGATGAATAAAGGAGTCAGAGATGGATAATGCCCTTGAGGAGCTTACAGTCAACTGAGGAAATAAGAGAGATCTGAAATTCACCATAACAAGTAGAATATGTTAAGGACTGTAAGAGAGCTAAAAATTGACACCAGGTCTCAGAGGGCTGAGATGACTTTAAACTGGGGTAATGAAGAATGGCCTTGGCTGGATTGGGGATTCATCCAGGTAACATTGGGGAAAAGCAGGCCAGGCCCAGGGAGAACACCAGGAAGGCAAAATTCCAGCTACTCCTAGGTTAGCCAGTATTGATAGAGACCACTATTAGCAGCAACAACAAAGCATAACTAACGTGTGCATCACTCTACGGTTCACAAAGAGCTCCTGTGTACAGACACATACAGTGTAATGGTGAAAATGCAGGGCCTGGGTTAGAAAGCCTTGGTTTTGATTCCAAGCTCTGGTACTTACTAACTGTATGACCTTGGGTAAGGTATTGAAATTTCCTGTTTACTGTCTTTAATCTTCTGGAAACAAAATTGAGACAAGAGTAATACCCATTTCATAGGATCTTAGGGATTGTCAGCTAATATATGAACCTGGGCTTGGCACTGAGTACCTCTCAGTCCTGCCAGCTGCATTATGTATCTCAATCCTCACAAGGACTTTGGAACATAGGAACTCTTTTTATCTTCATGAACACAAAAACTGAGTGCTCAGAGGGGTCAAATGATTTATTAAGGGTACACAGAAAACTGTGGAGTTGGGACTAAAACTCAATAGCCCATTTTCCACTGCATGATACTGCTATTCCAATAATTAAATGAAATTCAAGAAACATACAAGTTTAATTAATTGATATTATATGTAAGTAAAAACAAGTTGCCATAATCTATATTTTTGGATTTTTACTAAGATTTCCTAGATTAATAAAGATACAAAGTATGAACATGTTTGTAGAAATAAAAATTACAGAATTAGCCAGCATAGTAGCTGATATGAATGTACATGAACAATTACACTCATTTCATATCATAATATAATTTTCTCACTGAACCAAAAATGAATTTTCTCCTTTGGTGGAGCATCATCTCTGCTTCATTGTGGAGTATGACATGAATTTTTATATTCTTCAAATCTCTGTTGAAGACAGTCTGTTGAGTAATAGCATGTTATATTGTGAAAAATTCACTCTTTCCTTTTTATTTCCAGTGACCACATCCAGGACATTATTCTTAAACTTACTATGCATAATTTATATGCTCTTTAAGCTTTATTTTAGGAGTTAAGAAATTTTAGTGTAACTGCACAAGAAGGATAAAGGTAACTTTAGTGTGCTTGCACTAGAGTTAGGTAGTGTAGTGAAATATCTCCTGCTATTATTGGATTCATGAAAACTAATAGCCCTTAGAAATTTAATTTAGGTAGCTGCACATTTTGAGTAATATATAGATTACTTGACATGTAGGTTATTATTCAATTGAGAGATTTTATATGAAAATGTTAAATTAAATGCTACTGGCAGTTGCTAAAGATTGTACTTTTTAATTATTCCATTTTTTGGCCAGTTTCTTCCTCTTTTGTCACTGGCATTTTAGATTGCTGACAGAACATTACTTTAGCTTAAATGTGTATTATCATTCCAGGTAATACAGGCGCATAGTAGGCACTCAACAAACACTTGTTAAAGAAGTTACCTCAATTAACTATGCCTACTTTGTGGGTTTCTGCTAAAAAATTTTTGGTTCTACTCCAATGTTTCAAGATTTTTCTGAGCTTCCCAGCCTCGATGTGATGATTAATGAGATTTCTAAGCATGTTCAAATTGGTATTACTGAGTATCTTGTTTCTAAAACTAAGGAATTGTTGATTGATTATGCTTATGTCTCCTCTGACTGAAGCCAGATAGAAAAAAAATAGACCTTGTTAACATGGATTAAAGCTCCTGATTGGAGACACTTTGAACTGAACTTGTAGGTACATAATAATATGTTTTATGCACTTAACTAAGTATTTATTGGTAGCTATATTTTAATTTTAAGTTAAAGTTTTGGTTCTTCAGTTTTCATAAAATAATAGGTATGTGCAAAGTAATTCAAGTTTCTGCCCCATTTAATTTCTATTTCTGTGATGTTGTTCTTTATGTGTTTGGCTATCTCAGTTCAGTGGTTTCAATGGGATTTCTGAAGTGTCCATATTGTTTTGGAAATAGAATCACAAACATAGTTGAACACATTTGAGGTGTCAATAAAGTATGCCAGGGTTTTGAAGATATTGATGATTAGGTAACAAAAAACCCAGGAAGGGTTGTTTTGTTTTTGTGTAAAAGAGCACAACAACTATTGTCTGTCTTTGATCATGAAGGTGTGAGTTGTGGCTATGCAAACCAATGATGAAGAAAACCCACATTGTACTTCATTAAGTCATTATTGTCAAAGAAACACAGATGGCACTTACCCAGATCTTTTACAGTATAAATGATTATTGGCAACTGGAGAGATTCATAAAGACACAGAGGAAAAGCAAATTACAGACTTTTGCCAGTCACACCACCCAATTCAACACATTTTGGAGACTACTGATTTTGAAGCTTCTTCCAGGGTTTATGGCTAAAAGTTGGCAGATGGTTACCCATTAAAGGGGAATTTCTTTTGGGATAGCAAAATCATTTGGAGCCACATATAGTGAACAAAGTGGGTATACTTTTAAAAGTTCTTATTGAAACGTATTTGTGACTACAAATAGGCTCTGAAGGCAGCTGCAAAGGAGCAGTTCCTTGACAGCATTACAGCACTGACGGAATAAATATTTTTGGAATAATCAGTCTCCTTTGGTGACTATTTTGAAGAATTGTGGTCTTTTAAATATTTAAGCCATGATGTGTTGTTTTAAACACTTAAATTTTAATCCCTAAGTCCTACAGGCCTACCGTGCTGTAGCAGGGGGTGTCAAGGAGACTTTGCAGTGGTGCTTGAGAACTAGTTACATCATAGGTCCATACAGAGCATTTATTTTGACAAGGGTATTGTAGTTGCTTACTGACTTTCCTCATTTTTCCTAAGAGATCTAGATTTTGGAAGCTGGAGACCACAGTCTGGAGAGGCTAGTCAAAAAACAAAGCTATTGGAATTATCCTGGGCAGAATGGCTTTTACATACATCATCATGGGGGCTTACACTCTGTTCTGTTATCAGTTTTTCTCTGGTGGTTCTGAAAATTGGGTTGAGAGGAGAATAAGGCTTATTGATAAAAATTACCTCATGGAAATAAGGCTCAACCAGGCTTCATTGGCATTGGTACCAGGGACTCCACTGAGGTAGATACCTTCCTGGGCTCTTGTCTCTGACTTTCTCTATACAGTCACACTCTTCTCTCTCTAAACCAGCTTATGCTATTTACTCCTGAATTTTGTGCCCCCATGACTTTTTGGCTTGTATGGCTGTGGCTTGCTGGGGCATCAGCCCTGGCCCACATTTTATACCATCTTACAGGTCCAGCATTGCCCACACTGATCTAGGTGCTGGGAATATAGCCTGGAATCAGCACTCAAGGTTCCTGCCCCCATGAGGTCTACATTGTAGATGGAGGAGACCCTCAATTGACACATAAAGAACAGCAAAATAATACCATAAACTGATGTATCCAACAAAGATAAATAAATAAGCATTTATGTTTCATTCAATTCAGATGCTTGAAGTAGATGTAGATGTGACACTTGTCAAGCCTGAGTCAGATGATGCCACCCCTCTACTGAAAACCTTGCAGTAACTCCTCATTCCACAGTCAACATCCTTCTCAGAACAAAAGTCAGTCTTTATGATCCTGTATTAGGCAAAAGTTTAGATATGACACCAAATGCACAAGCAACCAAAGATTTTAAAAAAGCTAAGTTGGACTTAATCAAAATTAAAAATTTTTGTACCTCAAAGGACACCATTAAGAAAGTGAAAAGACATCCCATAGAAATTGAGAAAATAGTGCAGATACCCGATAAGGGACTTGTTTATAGAATATATAAGAACCTTTATACCTCAATAGTAAGACAACCCAATTAAAAAACAGAGCAAAGGATCTGAATATACATTTATCTAAAGAACATAATGACATGAAAATGTGTTCAATGGCATGTATTATAAGGGAAAATATAAATCAAAATCACAGTGAGTTGCCCCTTTACACCCACTAGGATGGTAGTATATAACGAAAAAGCCAAAAACAGTATTAAGTATTGGGAAGGGTGTGGAGAAATTGGGTCCCTCATGTACTGCTGATGAGTAGCCATTTTAGAGAACAGTCTGGAGTTCTTCAAAAGACTAAGCACGGAGTTACTATAGGACCCATCAATTCCACTCCCAAGTGTACAGACTAGAGAAAAGGAAGCATATGTTCATGCAAAACTTGTACTTGAATGATCATAGCATCATTATTCATGATAGCTAAAAAGCAAGTGTCCATCAGTTTATGAATGGATAAACAAAATGTGGTACATGATGCAATGAATCTAGTTTGGTTATAAAAAGAAATGAAGCACAGACACGCTACAACAGGGGAACCTTGGAAACAGCAGGCCAAGTGAAAGAAACAAGCTCCGAAAGACCCATATTTTTATGTTTCCAGTTACATGAAATGTATAAAATAGACACACTCAGAGCAACAGGAAGCTAATAAGTTAGTGGTTTCCTGTGACTAGACAGGTGGAGGGATTATGAGGAGTGACTGCTAATGAGTTTCAGGTGATAAAGTGTTCTAAAGTTGATTAAGGTGATGGCTACACATGCTGAAACTACCATTGTATACTTTAAATTGGTGAATTGTATATGTGTAAATTATATGCTGCTATTTCTTTAAAAAATGGAATGCCTTTAAAAGCCCTGCAAGTGACCCCTGGCCCTGCTCCACTGTGGCCTTTTCACTGGCTCCCTCTCCCTGGGACCCTCTGCCCTGGCAGTCAGGAATTTGCATAAAGCCTCCTAGTGTAAGCTCACAAGACACTTCTCAGTGAGGCCTAAAATTGCAGGCCCAACCTGACCAGCTACCTTAGTCTACTCTACTTCTTCTTTTTTTTTTAACCCATAATATGTATCACCTATTAACATACTATATAATTTACTCATTTATCTTGTTCATTGTTTATTGTTAAACACACACCCACAGCTAGAATGTAGCCTCCAAAAAACATTGTTTCACTCACTGATGTATAACAAAGGCTGAGAACAAATGCTTGGCATATAGTAGGTGCCAAATTATATAAATCTCTATTTCTAATTTTAGCTCCTTATCTCATTACCCCAGGAGAATCTTGATGTGGTGAGATACTAGTTCTATCTTGAATTAAAAGTTATTTTTCACTTTGACTTAATAATTTCCTTCTAGGGAATTTATCAAAAGAAAATAATTGAAAAGAAGAAAAATTGTTATGGCTTGCTTTGTGACTACTTTGTGCCAGGTATTGTTTCAAAGCTAGTAATGATCTAAATGACCAACAGCAGAGGAATACTTAATTACGATGCACTATCTTAGTGCAATATCACATAACCAGTAAGATCATGATTATTTTTTAACCAACATGGGAAATGTTTATGTCATAATACTGAATAGGAAATTTATATATAAACTTGGATCTATATCATTGATTTACAAAGCTTTATTGACCACTTACAGTGTGCCAGACCCTGATCCAGGTGATAGGCTACATGCAGGGATAAGAATAGTCAAGATCTCCCTAGAGTTGGGCAAGGATGGAAATGATAAACATATCGACAAGTGAGATAATTTCAGAGATTCTGATAAATTCAGAGGCAAAGAATTGACTGGTTTGTATGGGCCTGTGGCTGGATGGAGCGGCCACCTTGACTAAAGGCTGGTTCATGGGAAGAATGGTGAAGACAGCTGGTCAGCAGGGGCCAGATTACCTAAGTGTTTGCATATTATACTGTGGGAGGAGGGGAGCTACAGCATAGTGCGCAACAGAGAAGTTACATTAGCTCTGTGTTGGAAACCAATAGAGGCAGGGACCAAGCTCTGGAGACAGAAGGATTGACACTGGCTATATTGGAAGCTTGAATTTGTACTCTAGTGCAGCAGGAACAAAATGGAGAGCACAGAGTCCAGAGAAACTTAGAATATAATCACAATATAAATTTAGAATATAATCACAGATCATATTTTTCATTATGAGATATAAGGTTGAGAAAGAGAATGACTTTCTCAGTGACTCGTGGGTTTCTGGTTCTGCAGCACTGTGTGAGGAAGAGAGAAAAAGCATCAATGTGGGGAACTTATGGTAAAAATTTTTTCATTAAAAAATATTCTCCGTACCACAAAAAAAAAAATTCTTCTTGCTATAACTTTTGGTAGGTGCTGGGGATTAAGCACAGGCCCTTGTGCACGCTAAGCACATGCTTTACTAGTGAAATATACTCCCAACCTTCATACTATAATTTTTGGAATTAAGTTAAAATCAAGGAGCTGGGTGTGGTGACACAGGACTGTAATCCCAGTACTTGGGCCGCTGAGACAGGAGGGTCACAAGTTCAAGACTGGCCTCAGCAATTTAGCGAGACTCTCAGCAAACTAGTGAGACTCTGCTTCAAAACAAAAAAATAAAAAGGGCTGGGGGTAGAGTTCTGAGGCCGAACGTCCCTGGGTTCAATCCCCAGTCCCCCACCCCCAAAAAGTTAAAATCAAAGGACATAGCCAGATGTGGTGGCTCTCGCTTGCAATCCCAGATCTTGGGAGACTAAGACAGGAGAAGAGCAGGTTCGCAGCCAGCCTCAGGTACCTAGTGAGGCCCTCTGCAACTTAGTGAGATCCTGCTTCAAAATAAAGAATAAAATATAGGGCTGAGAGTGTTGCTCGGAGATAGAATGTCCCTGGGTTCAATCCCCACTACCACATTAAAAAAAATGAAGGGACATAAAGAAATGCATTTATACTAGTTTTTTGTTTTTATTAAATGACATAGAAAGAGCCTAAGTGCTATTAATGTGGTAAGTAGTATTGTCTTTTAAGAAACAAGAAAGGTTAAGACCATAGAAATTCTTAATCAGTTTAACAATATGTATTTTTTATATAAGTAAAAGTACATTCAGTTTTTATGTTTAGAACGTTTTTAAACTACTGTGAGTATTGTTTTTGGCTGACTAGATAATCTTTTAATTCCTGTATTCTAAAGAGCTAATTTTTTTCTGTAGATTTGGTGTAGTCTGAAAACTTAAGACACACTCTCAATTCTAGTATCAAATCTGATGAAAATTCTGTACCATTTGTTCTGGGTCTTCCCACAGTGTTGTTGGGCTGCTTGTTACTACACTTTGTGTGGATGTTTCTAGCAGAGTATGCAGGCTTCTGACAGTGACAACATCCAAACCATATACTCCATGTTTAGATTGTTGACTGAGATATTTCAAGGAATAAAATTAAAATCATTACTGATTACCAGATATTAAACCAAGCATTCTTCTCGGCAGAAAGCTGCAAAGCTTTCTCTGTCTTAAAGGAAATAATGTTAAGGAAGACATTCTGTCATTTATCATATTTAATAAATATTTGTAAAGCATTTGCAGTGTCTCTGCCCTCAAAGGCAGCATGGGAGAGCACTGGATTATGAGTCCTGAAACTTGGATACTAACTTTGGCCCAGTTGTGAATATGCAGTCAGCATAACTTTCCAGATTTGTATTTCCCAGGACCTTGGTTGCCTTATTTATAAAATTAGTAGTAATATCAGCTTTAACCTCTTATTATCCCACTACTTGATTTCTTCTATCTTTGACATATAAAAATTATTTTAAAAGCATGTCATCTTTTTTGTAATTTGATTATTTAGTTTACTATTTGACACTGAAGTATGTAAGATCTCATTTTCCTCTTCTAACATCAACATCAACATACATGCACGTGTTCATGCATATTTTGAAGATGTGTAGTGCTTATCTTGAGAGCAGAGTTTGGTCCTATTCTGTAAATGCATTCAGAAAACAATATAACACAGATACTGAAGGTAGCTTGTTTTTAACTTCTAGCTAAACATGACATTCAAATGTTAATTGGATGAATAAATCTTGTTCATTTTATAGACATGGAAATGTCAATGGGATAAAACTATTTATCACAAGATAATGGTCTCCTGCCGCCAGATAAATGCCAAGATGAAGATACTTATTGAAAATGTATCAAAATATTCCTTTGCTATTTATTGAAAATAAAGGTTGAGGAAAAGTTCAACTTTTCAGGTCAAACATGAGAAATGCCCTGTTTATGCTATTAGTATATTACTATATCAAAGACAATGCATGTGGTATAGAAACATGGGATCATTCTAAGAAATAACCGTCTAGAAGTGAATCTTTTAGCTTTGAGAATTGCTGGAATAGTGAAGTTGGGGCTAGGAGGAGATACCTAATATTTATTGAGATCTTATTGTGTGCCTAACAGTACTGGGTGAGTTCATTAATGTAAACTTCATGAGAATAAAATTTTAAAAAGATTATTATGTTTGTTTTACAGGTAAAAATAAAAGCAAAATAACTTGCAATCACATAAAGAGTAATTGCCACCATCAGTGTTTAAACTTAGCCCAGACTCCAAATCTAGTGATTTTTCCCAGCACCCTTTATTTCCACTTATACTCTGTAAATCTGAATACTGACATGCTTTTTAGTTTGGGGGGGGGTGTTGAGTGGATATTTCCCCAAGTTTTTTGCACTTGATGACCAAATTTTTCTTTGAATCTAATGATTCAGTATATTATGTATTCTCTTTAAGTGGTATCATGTATTTGCCTAAGGAAAAAAGCTTAACCTCTAAGTACTGAGGACTCAATAGCTCTGAATGGGCCAAGTAGCACTACATTCTAGTATTTAATTATGCTCTTTTCAGCTCTTTCCAGTGTGTTTTAAAAGTCTTTAGATAATTCCTTCTTTCTGCTTCCTTTTTTGAACTTAAATACCTAGTTATCTTTTTTAGTTATCCTGAATATAAGTGCCATAGTTTGAGGCCAATGTGCAGTAACTTAGCAAGATTGTTTCAAAAGAAAAAAGAAGAAAAGGACTGGGGGTGCAGTTCAGTAGCAGGGGGCCCTTCGATTCAAATCCCAGTACGCCCACAATAACAAATCCTAGAGGCAATGTATGGACAGATAATTTAACTGCTAGATGGATAAAAAGGATAAAAGCTTGAATGTTTAAATTTCTCTTGGGAATAAATAGTAATTCATACAGCATTCTTTTGGTATATAAGTAATGTGTGCACTAGTAAAGATTTTTGAAAAAGTCTTAATACTTTTCCAGTAATTTTAGATCAACACCAAGCACCATTGTGTCACATGGATTGCTAACTCAGTCTTGCCACGCACTTTCACAGATGGGAGACCTTTAGCCCTGCAGGACATATGGGAAGGAGTCCATGAGTGCTATAGGACGAGGCTGCTGCAGGGACCGTGGGACACGATTACTCAACAGGTTAGAGTGTCTTCTTTTGATTGTATGCAGTTCTTTCCTCTGCTCATCTTTTCATCTGGTTCTTTCACCTAATCCTTTCCCCATTTTACTCCTTCACATCCTTACAAATTGTATTTCAAAGACAGTTTCCTTAAAAATACCTTTCCAGACCCAGACGTGGTTTAAACTTTCATAACACCCTATAATTTTCCTTCATGATGCTTATCACCATGAAGTTTTGAATTACATATTTGGATGATTTTTTTCCCTTTTTGGTACTAGGGATTGAACTCAGAAGTATTCTACCTCCAAGCTACACCTCCAGCCCTTTTTATTTTGAAACAGAGTCTTGCTAAGTTGGTGAGGGTCTCGCTAAATTGTTGAGGCTGGTTTCGAACCTGTGATCTTCCTGTCTTAGCATCTAAAGTACTGGGATTACAGGCCCAGCTGATATTTTTTTGACAATCAATACCTGTCTTTTCCACTATTGTGTGAGCTCACTTGCAGGCAGACCATGTTTGTTCTTCTGTTTTCTCTTCATTGTACACCCAGCACTGGCATAGGACTTATCATGTAGTAGGTGCGCAACAAAAATGTACCCCATAAATGAAAATAGAAACTAACTACTAAGAAATAGATACTTTAGCTTGTGTTGTCTATGTTTCACAGTTTTACTCATAGATGCATTTGCAAAAAAAAAAAAAAGAACTTTTGATTAATAATAGGTTTGCAATAGTGGTTTTCAAAAGTAAAAAAAAATTAGATCTGCAGAGATATAAAAAGTAGATTTGCAAAAGTAGAGAAAATAGATCTGTCAATCATAGAAGTCATTATTACTGCCTTGCTAAAATCAGCAGTTAATTATTTTAGAAATTTAAAAATACTCATCACCTTGAAACCAATCATGATCTTAAAAATAATTTTTACTTAAATAAAAAATCTTATTTTTTCCAAGCCTCTGTTAAGCTTAATGAAAGCTTCCTCTAAAAATGACTTTATCAGCCATTAGAATTTTCATGCTCTCATATGTATTTGATCATAATAATAGCAGTTTACCTCCCAATCAACGTAAGAATCCTTAGCATCTCATAAGTAGTTCTTCAACAGTGACTGCAAGTGACCATTCTCTAGGTTTTAGTTGAGGGCAAACTTAGCTTTAAGTATCTTTTATGCTGCCCCTCAAATTAATCTTTTCCTTTCCCTTCCCACTATCACCCTTCTAGATTAAGCTCCCTGACCTCACCTGGAACAGTTGGTAAAGCCTCTCATCTCTGACTTCCTGCTCCTTTTCTCCCTGACCCTTCCAGTTAGTTTAACCACTGTCCCGCTGCAGCGGCTCGCCAAGGGCCTATGGGGTACAGTCTAAATGCTTTGCCTGGGCTTCTGTGGCTGCCACTCCCTGGTTTTCACCTGCCTTTTTAAGTGTATCTTCTATTCCTCCACTCTACATAGGCATGGCTATTCATTTCTCTGTACCCATCTTGTGCAGTTTGTTCTTGGAATTCTTTCAGGTTTAATGCTGTCCCTCTGTGTGCTATTTCCTATCTATTCTCTCATGCACTTCTCTGTCTGAAACTACTGAAGCTCACAAAAGTGGCTCTCTCTGAAATCCAAGTTTGCAGACCAGGCGTATGTGGTTGCTATGAAGAATGGTAATGTGATATATAAGCAGAACAGCCCTAAAGATTTTTGGCAAGAACATCTTATTTTATGCAAACTATTTTACATTAACCTTTAAGTATGTCAAGGTGAGTGCTGAGACTTTCAGCTTACAATGTTTTGTTAATGGCCACAAACTGTCCAAAAAGGTATAGAGTCAGAATCCACAAGACTCAGAAAATATTTGGTTGTAAGAGTCAAGGAATATGGCAAAGGACAGAGGAAGAGAGTATTCAAAATATATATTCATTTAACTTTAGCACCTTTTTCTTAGTTCCTTCTCAATTACTTTTTCTATTGTGCTCCTAAGCCCAATTCTTTTTCTTTTTCTCTTACTAGCAGCCCTACTATTAATCTCCTCAATGTCAGCCGATAGAACAATTCCTGGTGGTCTGTTTAATTTTGCATTTTAATTCCACATGCCTCTCTACTGACTCATGGCAAAGGAACAAGATTTCAAATTGAACTGTGTTTTCTTAGTTTTCTAATCTGATATTGCCAATAGATTCTTCTCTTTTATAGAACCCCTAAGTTGTTAAACTAACCAAATGAACCAGTCGATACATTGATTGTTTTTAATAGAATTGACTAATATATTTCAATTTGTGTGCTTTTGAGTGGACTATCTTTTTCCTACTTGTCATAGTACTGGTAGTACAGATAAAATTCTATCACAATAAGCATTGCTATTTCTAACAAGGCTAGGGCTCACTTAATAGGAGGGATTGATATAACCAAATGACAACTCAACTATAAAACTTAGATGGTTATTTGGAATTTTTCTTAATGGGGTTTGATGTGTGGACAGGTGTCCTACTTCTAACAAAAAAAACTTTAAGCTTTAGAATTGCTCAACACAGTGCATGTCCAGCCATTAAAGAATAAACAGAGGAAACTCATTTGTAGCCATTGCACTATTTACCACTTGAAAGTCATCATATGTATTTCTTTTGAAGGTCTTGGTTTTTAGTCCCAGATTGGTTAATGGAGTGGTATTTATGTCTTTTTCTTTGCTCAGAAATCTTTGGGAGAGTGGATCTTCATTTTTGTAAGACCTTGTGGAGAGAAAACAACATGTCCTTAGTGGAATGGAGGGAGGGGGCATGATACAGGCAGGGGAGAATAAGCTGGTAGAATATTGGTGGTGCCGAATCGTAGACACCGTTTTGCAGATTTATACTAAAGAATCATTAGCTTGCAGACTGAACATGATAATAATATCCTGTCCTCCAGAGTGGCTTAAAAACAAAAGCAGCCTTTGCATAATATAAAATGCATTTCATTTCATTTTCAGGCCTGATTGTGCTCATATAGTTTGTTGCTCTTCATCTTTAGTAATCACACTTCTGTTCTCTCAGCATTTGTCTTGATGATAAGGGCCTGTTCATGTCAGACATGAACCTTCTCTTTTAAAGACAAGCCACTCATGAATTTCATACATTTGATTATGGTGATTACTCACCTGCCTTTGTCCAACCTTACAGACTACCTATTATCTCAACCCTGTAGCCTAATAAAGAACTTCTGAAAGAAAGTTAACAGATGCCTAGGTTGGATCTGCCTTGGCATAGTGAATGTTCCAATAATGATTACTAGAAGGTGTGGGCTCTCTATTTTAGGCAAAGAATTCCTGTGATCTTGGCATGAGCTAAAGTCACAAGATTAAAAAGCATATATTCAAATTTTTTTGAAGATGTATGTGTTTATGTATGTGGGTGTGTAGTGGTCAGATAAGCAATTTCTTCTTTTTTTAAACATATTTTGGAAAAATTTAAACATATAAAAGTAGAAATAATAGTATAATTCACTTAGACGATCATGATGATTTTATTTATTTATTTTGATGCTGGGGATTGAACCCAGGGCCTTGCTAATGCTGAACACAAACTCTACCACTGAGCTATACCCTCAGCCCCAGATGATCTTATTTTGGGGGTGTGTCTCACCCAGTCTAGAATTTTTTGAAGCAAGTCTTAAACATCACCATAAATATTTAAGTAAGTATCTTTAAAAGGTAATGATTTTTACAAGACTGTTTATTGCTGTTTTATTTATGGTAGTCCAAAATGGAAACAACCCAGGTATCTTTCAGTGGGTGGATCTTTAACAAACTATGGTACCATGGATTATTACTCAGCAATAAAAAGGGACCAACTACAGATACATTCAACAACCTGAATGAATTTCCGGAAATTTATACTGAGTACAAAAAAGCAGCCCCAAAAGGTTACATAGTGGATGATTCCATTTCTACAATATTTTGAACTAACAAAATCATGGACTGGAGAACTATTCTGTGGTTGCCAGGTGCTAGAGAAGGGGTGTGGGTGTGGCTATAAGAGGTAATGTGGGAGAACCTTGTGGCAATGACAGTGTTCCATGTATTCACTGACTCTGTCAGTATATTGGTTGTGATAAGGTATTATGGTTTGCAAGATGTTACCATTGGGGGAGATGGGGTAAAATTATAAGGGAGTTCTTTGTATCACTTCTTTCAACTGAATATGAATCTACAATTATTGCAAAATAAAATGTTTGATTTAAGAAAAGGTAAGGACTCTTAAAAATGTAAGTGCAATTCTGTCATTACAACTAAAGTTGCTAATATTTTGTATCATTAGATAAGCAATTACTGTTTCAATTTTCCTAGCTCATATATTATTTTTATGGCTTGTTTGAATCAGGATCCAGATAAAGTTTACACATTAAAATCATTAACATCTCTTATGATTTCATATTTATATAAATTTTCATTCTTCCCTTTTTTTCTCCTGATAATTTTTTGTTGTTGTTGAAGAAACAGGATGTTTGTCCTGTAGTGTTTTTGAAGTCTGGATTTTTTTTTTCAAATTATGTTCTTGTGATGTAGTTTAGTATGTTCTTCCCTATAATTTTTTTTTTTTTCGGTACTGGGGAATGAACCCAGGGGCATTCTACTTCCGGACCTATTTTTTATACTTTATTTTGAAACCGGGTCTCACGAAGTTGTGGAGGGCCTCACTAAGTAGCCGAGGCTGGCCGCGAACCCCGATCCTCTGGTCTCCGCCTCCCAAGTACTAGTATTACAAGCATGCGCCACCACGCCCAGCTTCCCTATATGTTTTACAAACTGATAGTTCGGTCTTGAGGCTTGATCAAATTCAGGGTTGAATTTTTTTTGGTAGGAATATTTCGTAGATGTTTCTGGCTGCTCAAGTAAGGAAGCACATAATGTCTGGTTATCACTCTTCTTTTGTGATGTTAGCAGCCATTGATTATTGTCCACATCCATTAATTCACTAAAGTATGCAATGAATTCTATCATTCATTATATATTAGTTAGACTACTTCTATAATGACAAAGTCTCTCCCATCCACTTAGTTACTTGAGGTATACTTTGTATAGAAAAGGCAGCATGGATGTTGGTTCTCTCACTGTATGCTCTAGCTTTCCAGGTAATGTATTGGTTCTCTAGCAACTTCCAGAGGTGACCAAGAATTTTTTTTTCAGTATTGGGATACAGGGGATTGAACCCAGGGGTACTCTAATACTGAGCTACATCCCTACGCCTTTTATTTTTTATTTTGAGACAGGTTCTCACCAAGTTGCCAAGGCCCACCTTGAACTTAGAATCCTCCTGCCTCTGCCTCTTGAGTCTCTGGGATTACAGGTGTACCCCACTGTACCCAGCCCAAGACTTTTTTTAATGAATATTTATGAACTCATGGATATGAAGGTTTTATGAGTTTCAACTCATTGCAGTGATTATCTTTATTGATGTTCAGTTTTCCTCATCTTTGACCAGTGAGTCTCTTTAAGTGGCCTCTGAGTCATTTTGATTACCCATGTGTCTTTGATGGCTTCCTTGCTTTCTGGTATGACAAGTTATTGCACATTAATGTTGTGCAGTTCCTGTCCAGACTTGGAATTGGCCCTTTTCCAAGGAGGACTGGTTGCTTTGGAAAATGGCAGAGTCTTTATCTTGGTGTTGGAACCAGACAGAATGGATCTGACTTTGAGTATCAGAACTTACAGCTGTATGACCTTCAGCAAATTCTGAAGAATTTCTGTGTCTTAGTTTATTTTTCCATTAGAGATGATGGTAGCATCTATAGAGTTGATGGGAAGACTGAATGAATCAATATATGTAAAGTACTTTGATGTTGTCTAGCACATAGTAAGCAGTAAATATATAGTTGTCATATAGATCATCATTATTATTTCCAGGTAAACACAGTTACTTCAATAATTCTTCTCAGCCATTGATGACTAATCCAGGTCAAATTTAGGAGTTGATCTGTCCCCCCTCCCCTTTGATCCTAGAATTGATACTAAACCCAGGAACTGTGGCTAAATGCATCTGCCTCAAGGTCTCTATTTCAGATCTATGCTGCTTCTCTCTCTTTCCCTCTCTTACCCCTCACTCTCTTGCAAAGCTTTGCATTTCAGGGCTGCATCCTGACTTTTTTGGTCTTAGACACATTTGCCTTCATGGGCTCTGTATTGGTCCATTGTGTGTTGTTGGAACAAAATATCTGAACCTGGATATTTAATTTTTTTTTTGAAATGGGATCTCACTGAGGTGTTAACTGTCTCACTAAGTTGCTGAGGCCGGCCTTGAATTTTTGATCCTTCTATTCCAGCCTCCTAAGTACTAGAATTACAGGCATGCACCACCACACCCAGCTCTTAATATTTTTTAAAGAAGAGATTTATTTAGATCACAGTTTTAGAGACTGAAAGTCGAGATTGGGCATCCCCATCTGTTCGGCCTCTCGTGAGGGCCCCTCTGGCCGCATCACAACATAGCAGAGAAGCAGGAAAGGTGGTGGCTGCAGACATGACAGATCTAGGCTAGACAGGAAGCCAGAGGACTTGGGACCAGCCTAGTTCTTTTCATATTAGTTTCAGGCGAACCAACCAGGGTCTCCTGAGAAGTACATTCATCAGTTCTGAGGGCATCACTCCCAGTGACTTAACCACCTTCTGCTAGGCCACACCTCTTGTATGTGTGGGAGGGGGTACTGGTGATTGAACCTAGGGACATTCTACCTCTGAGCTACACCCCCAGCCCTATTTTATTTTGTATTTTGAAACAGGATCTTGCTAAGTTACCCCACACTGGCCTCAAACCTACAATACTCCTGTCTCAAGCCTCCCAAGTACTGGGATTACAGGCGTGTGCCACCATGCCCAGTTTAGGCTACACCTATTAAAGGTGGCACCTGTGCACTGCTACACCAGGGACCAAGTTTCCAGCACATGTATGTTTGGGGGACACACTCAAACCATACTCAAATCATAGCAGGATCCTTTCTTCATTATAAAAAATATATTAAAGCTAGTGCGGTGGTACATGCCTGCAAACCCAGTACTTTGGAGTCTGAGACAGTAGGATCGCAGGTTTGAGGCCAGGCTCAGCAACTTTGGGAGACTGTCAGAAACTTAGCAGGAGTCTGTTTTAAGAAAAAAAAATAGGGCTGGGGGTATAGCTCAAAGATAGATGCCCCTGGGTTCAATCCTTAGTACCACCAAAAAATGTTAAAAATTATATTTTATAATTGCATTGTCACAAAGATGACTATATTCATATTATGTATTAAAATAATTTATTTGACCTAAAGGTTTATTTTTTAATTTTGAAAGCAATTAAAACATTTTCATGTATTCCTAAAGATAGGGTAGACCCTAGCACTGCGCTTACTTTAATAAATAGGTCGACCCTGCTACACAACAGGACTGCAGAAACCTCAAGTGGCTGTCTCCAGTTCTCTCATGCCCAGACAAGTCTTGCTGCCATTTTTTTTTTTTTTTTTTTTTTTTT
>PVJS01041894.1:0-17756 GCA_004027185.1 Glis glis
AAAAAAAAAAAAAAAAAAAAAAAAAAAAAAAAAAAAAAATAAACCACTGAGGTTTGGAGGCTGTTGTGCAGCATTATCAAAACAAAAAAGTCCAATACACCCTCATAAACCTGATCCACAAATAACTTTATGGAGTTTTAGCAGGAAGATCAAAACCACATAGTATATAATACTGTCTACATGAATAAGTCTATCAAGGAGTGGGATACCAAAGCCCAGAGTCAGAAGCAGCCAACCGACACAAATAGCTGAGGCCAGCCTCCTTTCCTTCCAGTTGTCATTTACCCCTCGTCCAGTTTACATGTCTGGGGAGTGTTAGATAAGAATGCATCATTTGACACCTTCTGCACTATCTTTTTTTTTTTTTTTTGGTACTGGGGATTGAACCCAGGACCTTCTACCTCCAAGCTACGCCCCCAGCTCTTTTTTTTTTTTTTTTTTAGTTTTTGTTTTGAAACGGTCTCACTAGGTTGCCGAGGCTGGTTTTGAACCTGCAATCCTCTCATCTCAGCCTCCCAAATACTGGGATTACAGGCATGTGCCACCATGCCTGGCTCTTCTGTACTATCTTGATATATTCATTGATAGACTTTGATATTACTTGTCATTATGGATTGAATTGTGTCACACCAAAAAGGGTAAGTTAAAGTCCTAATCCTCAGTGCCCCCGAATGTGACCTTCTTTGGAAATTGGGTCACTGCAGATATAATTAGTTGAGATCACATTGGTGTGGTACCGACCCCTAACCCAATATGACTGGCAAATTTATTAGACGGCCATGTAGAAATACACAGGGAGAATGCTATGTGAAGACGGCTAAGCTTGGAGTGATGCAGCTACAAGCCAAGAAATGCCAAGGATTGCCAGCAAGCCACCAGAAGTCAGGAAGAGGCAAGGAGGGATCGCTCTACAGGTTTCAGAGGGAGCCTGTCCCTGCTGACAACTTGATTTTAAACATGTAGCCTCCAGAACTAGAAAACAATAGATTTCTGTTATCACAGGAAATCTATTGTTTTATAGCTATTATTGGTCATGGAAGCCTTAGGAAACTAATGCATTGATTTTAAAATTACTTTTATACACTATCACTATTCCAAAAGGATCTGCCCCAAAGACTTCATTGCTTTCCCATCACATCTATTCTGCCACTTCCTTTTAAAACTTAAGGAAAATGTGGGCAGGTTATTCAGAAAACTGGTGGATATTATTTTGAATATTAGAGCAGAAAGCTCATCCAGTTAACATCTGTAGGAGATAATTAAAGCACAGCTTATTTGAGTAGGTAGACTAGGAACTGATCTAATTATCAAGGAAATATTTTAACATAAAAAGGGTTCTGAAATATTCTGAGAATGCAGCATTACCAGGTATTGTGTCGCTCATATCACACTTTCTTTAGCAACCTTAGACTGACAGAATCACATGGCTGGGTTTTTCAGTGCATACTTATGCTACCTGGTGTCAATTTCTAATTGTTCCACATTACTTCCAATAAGAGTATAGGCCCTGTAAAGGGTGGAGTCGTTGTCTTCTGTCCATGCACACACAGGTGTGAATATGAACATACATCCCAACACCTCACTTAGGTTGGACACAGGATCTATGGTTTAGCTGATTTTTAACTTGTTATGGCTAAGTAACAGAAAATGACTTCAGGTTCTGGAACAATAAGGTCTTGTCTTTTATTTAGATTAGTGTTCTTCACTTTAAAAAATCATATTCCACATCCAATAAGAGTATTTGAACATAAAATCTTAGTTTTTACTTATAAAAACATGTCTTCCACACCAACTATGCATTATAATATATTAACAGTGAAAAAGATGATAATAGACCTTCTAACAATTTCTTCCCCACACCCACATGAGGTGCATGAATCCCACACTTTAAAAACCACTGGTCTATGAAAGCAGATCCATGAAAATATTTCCTGGGATTTGGTCCTCTAGGAAATGCAATATCTATAAAATTTTCACATGTTTATGAACTTCATATCCTTTGACAGATTCATGAAATTTCTAGATCAAACAAACAATATTTTACAGTTGATGATAGAGTTGTCCTTGCAACTAGGCTTAGTTTGTATATTACAGACCCTTATTATAAATGTATTTGCTAACTATGGTGTTCTCTGCAATTCAGCCCTTTAATTTTTAAGATTTAAATCTATTATCTGATCTTCAGGCAAACATCTATAAGACCAAGAAAGAGAAATAACGTGACATCCTGCTCTTGAAAATAAGAAAAAGAGAAGGATGTGCAAAGCGAAGACAGAACCCAAAACTCATCACTTACTTCTAAGAATGCCATCAACACAGTAACATTCAATTTGCCTGTGTTCCATGTGCTTGTGCGTAGATAATGCTGTGCTAGAAAACTGAAGGGCAGACAGTAATATAACACACAATCCCTATAAGCTTGCTGTAAGAACAATTTAGCAATAAAGCAAATCAATGTTTAGTTCATTTGTGGTGCAAATATAATTGAAATTAGGCAAGAACAGATGGTTTAGACAGTGTTCATAAAATTAAGTATCTACCTGGTGTAGAAGACTGACTTTAGAGAAAGAAATGTAGAAGAAACTTTAGATGGGGAGGGCAAGAGAAAGCTAGGAGACAGGCATGCCTCTCCCACTGAGCAGGATGGCTGAGGATCCTGATCCCACTTGAACTGCCAACTTCTCGCATGGTGGGAGTGGGAGAGAAGGCTGAATGTGTGAAATGTGGAGAGGATAAGGTGCCATCATCACCTCAGCAGTAGTTTCTGGCTCAAATTCCCAAGAGACGGCTGTCACCACCACTAAAATCTCATAAATCATTTTACTTGGTCTATTTATTCTTCAAGAAAGTGGGACTGGGGTGTAGCTCAGCAATAGAGTGCTTGTCTAGCATTTGTGAGCCCCTGGGTTCCATCCTCAATACCATAGAGGGAGAGAGAGAGAGAGAGAGACACACACACACACACACACACACACACTTGGGGCTGATCTAGACACAAAGCAAGCAAGCTAAATGTAAAAAATATCTAGCAGATGATGTGTGGGTGAATATATTAAGGAAGTGAAATATTAGCAGTTTCAAAAAGAGGAAGAGAAAGTAAAATATTTCAAAATGAATATGTATTTGGTAACAAAAGGTCAGTAATATGAAGATTCTATGATACATTATTTTATTTTGTCAACTCTTTTTTTTGGCAATAGGGATTGAACCCAGGAGAATTCTACATCTGAGCTACACCCCCCCCAGCCCTATTTTAATTTAAAACAGGGTCTTACTAAGCTGCTGAGGGTCTCACTAAGTTGCTGAGGCTTGCCTCAAGCCTGTGATCCTTCTGTCTCAGCCTTCTAAGTACTGGGATTACAGGCATGCACTACCATGTCCAGCTGATACATTATTTTTAATAATTTTTAAAATTACCATTGTAATACATTTGGATAACAAATAAGAATGTGAAAAAGGAAAATATAAATCACCTATGATCTCATCAGTGAGAAAAGAACTTTAATATTTTGTCACTTTCTTGCCTGTTTTTTCCATGTAGATGCACCTTAAAATCAAATTAGGATAGTTTTGTATATACAGTTTGATAATTAACTCAATTATTAGGAACATCTCCCATGTGCTTAAATATTGTTCAAAACCATTATTTTAATGACTAAATATTTCATCATATGTATTATGCACTATCACTTTAAAAATGGCTCCACTGTTGGATTTTTCCTACATTTTCACAATAACACCCTTGATAATAACTAGTACTTATAGAATTGCTTACTCTGTGCCAGGCAGGGTTCCAAGTACTTTACCTAAATCAACTTAACCTAATTCTCAATATGATGTAGGAGGCAGATACTATTATTATCTTCCTCTGACAGATGAGAAAAATCAAGGTATGGAGAAATTAAAATGCCTAACTTCACCTAGGTGGTAAACAGTGGAATGGGATTCCAAGCCAGATAACTGACCCTAGCATCCTCGTTGAAACCCCTTCCGAAACACCTGCTTCGCAGTGATAATAGACTCTTCACTGAACATCAGCCTCATCTCTAATTATTTCCTTAGGATATACTCAGAATAGAATCACTGATGCCAAGGGATTCTCTGAGCTACACTTCCTTCCATCTAAGGTACAAAAACATACCCTCTTACCATCTGTGAGATACAGGACAATCTCACCCTTGCTAGCATTGTTACTGACTCTTAAAATCTAGTTATAATAATCTGTATTTCTTTGATGCAATGAAGTCATTATTTTTCTCAGGTCATGGCTATCTGAAATTCCTGTTTTGTAAATGTTTTATTCCTATTCCTTACGATAATGCTTTTTTAAAAGTTAAGGCACATTAAATTGAAAGTATTTGGGAAGGCTCTTTAATTCGAAATACCAGTGTTGCTAATTATCTGTTTCAGTGGGACCCTACAGATGGGCAGTACCTTGGAGGAATCCCCAGAAACAAGTGCTAAGAGATCAGCTTAGACACCTGAGTCCACAGAGCTGGGCAGGCCCTCCCAACGGATGGATTAATAGTCTGGAATTGTGATTGATACTATCCAGTAGAGGGTGTATTTATCCAATGTCTAGAATATTTACCACTGCTACTCAGAGTACTCTCAATTCCTCGCATCAACATGTCTGGGAAAACAAATCAGTAAATCCTATGTTTGTGGAGTGAGGTCAGAATTATAGAAGGAAAAAGAAAGATCCTGAAGGACCTCACACATTCAGAACTGTCTCATGACCTATTCCTATTCTACAGAACTACCTGGTTAGTGATAAGAACAATCTGCCAAGCAGGAATTTCACATGAAGAAGGCTACACAAATGCTATTCAGTGCTTACTCTCTAAGTCCTCTGTTAATCAATCATCAAAAGCAAATTACTCCATGCCAGGCACTTTGCAATAAAACCAAGCACCTAGTATCCCCTCTGATTACTTGGATTGAAATTAAAAATATCTTCCTCACATACTTAAGAAGACTGGCCACTTTCTCTGGATGGGTCATGTCATCTGTCAGGGTCAAAGTTTAACCTTTTCAATTTCTTAAGGGCAACATTTTTTTTGCTTTTAGATCCTTAAACTTTAGTGATATTCTGTTTGGAAGTTTTAGCTTATGTACCAACTACAGAGAAAAACTTAAAGTTGAAGGCTTAAAACACACTCTCCTTAAGTCGGGCATGGTAGCACACATGCCTGTAACCCCAGTATTTGGGAGGCTGAGGTAGGAGGATATCGGGTTTAAGGACAGCCTCAGCTATGTGGCGAGATCCTGTTTCAAAACAAAAAATAAAAAGGGCTGGAGGTGTAGCTCGGAGGTAGAATGCCCCTGGGAACAATCCCCAGCACCACATACACACACACACACACACACACACACACACACACAAAGACACTTGACACTTTCCTTAAATGAGAGTGATAATGAATACAAAAGCTATCTTTAATGAGCATGAACACAATGTTGGAGAGAGAATTAGGAAAGTAAGCCAGGGCTGCAAAAAAAATAATGATATGGCCATGTATTTGATTAATGTAGGTGTAGTGGAGTGGGAAGAGAAGAGGGATAAATGGTTAAATAAAAAGCTTCTTTTTTATAGTCAATCTTATATGGTAATCAAAATCATAGTAAAATTTAATAGAAAGGCAATTTTGCTGTTCATGAGAAATGCCTATTCCCAGCATAGAGGCCTACTTGGGATTCTAAGTAACAGTGGAAATTTCCAGGAGTTCATGGAATCTCAACTACAGCGGCTGCCTGGAAGTGACACCATAAATGGGTACGGCTTGGTCACAGTAGCTGGAGGACAGTATTCCATGGGAGGGAGCAACATGGAGAAGCAGGCATGTGCAGGGCGTGACAATCAGTGTTCTATCACTAAGCCAGAGATTTACTTGTGGTCCATAAACAAGGCAAATGGCATGTGAGGCGCAAGGAGACCCCTCAAAATTGCATCAGATACTTTAAAGGGTTCATGAAATGAAGGAAGGGGACTTGGAGAAGAATGAACTGTCAAATGCATGGCAGGGAATGGCAGGTCACAGACGATGAATCCCTCAGGGCCCCAAAGACTGTGATGCATGTATGACAGAGATCTTTTAGAAGGTTCGAGAAGGGAAGTTTAGAAGGAACAGTGGCTGAAATGTAGAGGAAACCAGAACACAGACGATATCAAAAGCATCTGAGGTACCACACAAAGGGCGGTGGGATGGAGTGAATTATGAAAACCGCCCGGCCCTAAAAAATATTATTTTTTAAAAAGATATGGTTAGCTGGGCGTGGTGGCGCACACTTGTAATCCCAGTACTTGGGAGGCTGAGAGACGAGGATCACAGGTTCGCGGCCAGCCTCAGCTACTTAGGCCCTCCACAACTTCATGAGACCTTGTTTCAAAATAAAGGATAAAAAATAGAGCTGGGGGTAGAGCTTGGAGGTAGAATACTCCTGGGTTCAATCCCCAGTACCACACACACACAAAAAAAGATATGGTTATCAGAATGAGATGCCTCTATATAAAAACCCACTCAAGCCTCTCTTCAAACAACCTCCTAGCTTCAAGTTGCATTTGTGAATTCAGATTATTTTTATGCCAAAGACTCCCAGGTTGTACCAATGACTGTTGAAAAGAGACAATCTCTCCATGGACCTGGGTGATTTACGTATCAAACTTAACTTGGCATCACATAATATCTATTTGCCCTAGCAAAATTCAACCAACTTAACAGTTGTCAAAACAGCAGAATGAAGGAAGTCTGGCCAATTAACTCAGGGAGCACAATCTTTCAAATCTCATGATAAATAAAAGAGGTTCTGAAAAGAATCTCTGATTTATCAAAAGGAAGATGAATCACATGAATCACCAATGTGAAGGTCAGACTACAACTCAATGTGGTGAGTGTTAAGCTAGTTTAGACTAGCCCTTTGGCTAAGACTGACTTTTTAAAAATTATATAAATCCTCCTATGCAGCTTAGTATAGCATATCATAAGGCAGGTGCTTTAGATATAATTGACCTAAATTGAATAACTTAAATTGAGTTGGGCATAAATGTATAGGTAAAAAATAAGTAGAATTTAGTTTTGCAAAACTATGTAATATTGTTTGTCATTTGGCTATATATACATAAGCTCGAATACACTAAATGTGCAACACTTGTTCAAAACATATTTAATGTAACCAATTAAACTTGTTCATCAAAAATATAGTGTGCCCAGCTGGGTACGGAAGCACATACCTATAATCTCAGTACTTGGGAGAATGAGACAGAAGGATCATAGGTTTGAGACCAGTGTGCGGTAACTTAGCAAGATCCTATTTCAAATAAACAAAAAGGGCTGGGGGTGTACCTCAGAGGTAGCAGAACTCCCCTGGGTTCAATCCCCAGTACCACCAAAAAAAGAAAGTGTGCCCATACATCAATTCTGCAATGTTTGCGTTTATTTGGTTTTATGTTTTATAGTTTGCTTTGTTCACAAAGAATGTGAGTCAGATTAATATACTTCAATAAAATGGAGAAAAAGAATTAGATAAAAATCAGAATCAAGAGAAAAAAAGGTAGAATAGAAGCTTGAGACTAAAGTGGAAAGTGAGAACATCAATATTTGTTTACAGGTTTTTCACGTGGTTATTAAATTTGGGTTACAAATTGAACTCTTCCCAGTTTCCAACTCAGAAAGGGAAATATAATTATCCAATTCTCATTTTGTATGATGAAAAAAAGACACATGCACATTAACTGTTCATAGGAAGCATAGCTTTTCTTTGGAATCTAGGGCTCAAAGGAATTTTCTGCATGGGTCTTCAAACATGAACAGTTGAAAGGATGATGACCTTAAACACGTCTATTAAGCGACATACCTATAGGTTTCTTTTCACTGTCTTTATTAAGAGAATCCCTGAGTGTGCACACTATGGGGGTGGGGTCACAGATGCAAAACAAGGTAAGCAAAGCCTATAGTTTCTGAAGATCTGGCTAGACTCCTGGTCTAACAGCCAATATTAGAGAGAAACAGGTGGATATTAAGGCCTTTTTTCAGCCAAACCTTTGTAAACATCATTTTTTTCCATTAAGCTTCTGATCAAATTTACAAACAGACAATTCACATTCCCTGGCATGTGCAGAAACAAAAGCATTTTGTAGCCCTGTTGAGGGGAGACCAGTACACAATTATTCTTCAACCATCTAACCACTGTCTTTGATATTCAGGGTTATACAAATTTACTTCTATATACCTTTTTCAGCAACCCTAACAATTTTGATTCTAGTATATGTGGATTCAGTGGATCCTGTTTAACTTAAAGAAAAAGAAAACTATACGATGAGATTTGAAAAGAACAGAAAATGACATTTAGCAAGGAAAGGAGAGAGGTGTGTAAAATAAAAGCTTGAGGAAGATTCGGAAAGAAAAGATAGAGTAAATCCAGGCCTCAGGATTACATTCCAGGGGTGTTGGGAAAGAAAAAAATAGAGTAAATCCAGGTCTCAGGATTACATTCCAGGGGTGCAGGTAGAGGCGGGGGGGGGTGTTGCTGGGGGCTCACGAGGCAGAACCCAAGAAGGGAGTCATCCAATTCCACAAGCACTGAGGCAGGACACTGACGGACACACACACACACACACACACACACACACCCTGCTCCATTCTGCAATTAGGAACTAGCTTTGTATTTGACAGTGATTCCAAGGCCCAGAGTTATAGCACATTGTTAAGTGTTATATGTCTATTTATCAAATGAAAAAATATGTGTTCATAAGTAAGAGTTTACTGTAACCATAGGGAAGGGCTCTTCTGAAAAGTGTAAAGTGAGCAAGGAAGTAAAATGTAAATTAACTATTCAATACCTTTGATTATAAATTAAGACATATAAAATGTAATTATCTTTATTGTATGGGGAAAACTGTTTTAATAAACCATGACAAATTAGATTTTTTAAGTCTACTCTTACTTTCAGTTCTCCCAGTCTTATTACCTTTTACATAAGTTTTTTTCCTCACCCGTTTAGGAAGAACCCAAGAAGGCTAGAGAAACAACAGCAATAAATTATAGTTTACCATATTGTGTGAAAATAATATTTTTGTATAATATGTAATGAGAATGGTGAAAATGTATTAAAATGACAAACAGAAAATGAGGAGAGGCTGGGTGTGATAGCATATGACTGTGATCCCAAGTACTTGGGAAGCTAAAACAGTAGCATCGCAGGTTCAAGGCCAGCCTCAGAAATTTAGGGAGACCCTCAGTAAAACACTTTTTCAAAATGGAAAATAAAAGGGGCTGGGGGTGTAGCTCAGAAGTAGAATGCCCCTGGGTTCAATCCCCAATACAAAAATAAAAGGAGATCACGCCCAGATAATTTTGTTATGCAGAGATTAAAAAGCGATTAATAATGACTCATGAAATTTATGTGACAAGAAAACAAAAACAAAATCAAGCCGGGCATGGTGACACACTGGTAATCCCAGTACTTAGGAGGCTGAGACAGGAGGATAGAAGGTTCGCAGCCAGCCTCAGCTACTTAGTGAGGCCCTCCACAACTTAGTGAGACCCTGTTTCAAAAATCAAAAAAGGGCGGGGCATGGTGGTGCACGCTTGTAATCCCAGTACTTGAGAGGCTGAGACTGGACGATCCGGGTTCGCCGCCAGCCTTAGCTACTTAGGCCCTCCGCAACTTAGTGAGACCCGGTTTCAAAATAAATAAAAAAATAGGGCTGGGGGTGTAGCTCAGAGGTAGAATGCCCCTGGGTTCAATCCCAGTACCACAAAAAAAAAAAAAAATCAAAAAAGAATAAAAAAGAGGGCTGGGCGTGTAGCTTGGAGGTAAAATGCCCCTGGGTTCCGCCCCTAGTACGACCAAAAAGCAAAAAAAACATAAAATCAAAATCAGAAATATAGTGCAAAGATAAAACAACATGTGATATAGTCATCCTTGATTTTTCTTTCCAAAATAACATTACATTTTCAAGCAGAAAGGCACTGGATCTTCCAAACTCATTTCATAATCACCCTGATTTTCAAACCCAGAAACTGATAATCTTATATAATGAGTGTCTAGGGCTAGAGGTTCAGCTCTTGGTAGAGTGCTTGCCTAGCTGTGTGAGGGCCTGGGTTCAATCGCCAGTACTGCTGAGAAGGGGGGACCTTGGATCTACATCACATATTTTGAATCATTTAGAAATCACACACACTTCTTAATGTTTTATTTTTACCTTTAAGTCACATCTCAACTCTAAAACATGTTAATATGTCACTTAATAACCGAATCGCTGTTTCTCCTGGAGTAACTTGGAATTTTCTTTAAAATGCAAATTTTACTGTGTGTGTGTGTGTGTGGTACTGGGGATTGAACCCAGGGGCATTCTACCTCCGAGCTACACCCCCAACCCTATTTTTTTATTTTTATTATTTTTTATTTTGAAACAGGGTCTCACTAAGTACTGGAGGGCTTTACTAAGTAGCTGAGGTTGGCCGCAAACCTGCAATCCTCCTGTCTCAGCCTTCCCAAGTACTGGGATTACAAGCGTGTGCCACCACGCCCGGCCAAATTCTACTTTTTAAATCGTGTTTGAGAGAAAGCTTAGTTGAAACAGGTTTGATTACTAATGAGACTGCAAAATTTGCAACCTTAGACATGAAATAAACTTGAGTGGGGAGAATTACCTCAGTTAATAACATATTAGAGAAGGAGATCATGTGGTCATAACAATGCCAGAATTCAAGTGTAAATGTTAAATAACCAAGTTTGCCTATTTATGCAATGATGCAATTTTTAAAATCCAGTTAAATTTCACCAGTTACCGAACAAATACATTGCAATTCTAATTTGCGGTGTTTAGATGAAGCTTGAGACACCGTTATTCATTCAACAAATGAGCATGTATTACACATCAGGCCCCAGAGGACTGCAGGACTGAAAAAATAAACGAAGATTTTGTTCTCTTGGTGTTTATACTGATTCAGTTCTCTAAATCTCTAAACCTAAATGCGTGAATATAAAATTGAGTTTACAATGATCCAATTAGACTCCAAACCTTATTGCTTAATATAAAATAAAACGATAACCTGTGGAGATAATCTTACTAAAAGGTCTGGAGTATAAACTTTACATCTAGAGGAGGAAAAAAAAAAGACTTCATAACCATTATGAAAAGCAGACCATACCACGGAGTTGGAAGTTAGACTGGACACAAGGCTGCCTCCGCTGGCTCACCCAGCGCATCCTTCCAGCAGCATCTCAACTCCCGACACCTGTATCAAACTTGCCACTCATCAACCCATCCCTTCATCTAAGTCAGCACGAGAAAACCCCACCCTCACCGCCTACCTGAATAATCTAACCTCTAGAAGGACCATTTCTAAACTGGCCCTAAAATGTTGACGGGAAGGGTTTGCACCATCAATTTTACATAGCATCAGGCCAGCAGTGAAATATACAAAAATCCACAGCCACGTCTATATGGCGCTAAACTAATCATGCCGGTCTACATGTTTTAGCTAAGAAAGACAGGAAGAACGCATCTGCTAATTCAGCTGGGGGGAAAAAAAAGGCAGTGACATATCTCTACCTGAGCTGCTGGACAATCCAACGGTCCCCAAATAAGCCACAAACCAACCTGTCCTCCCCGCCCCCGCCCGCACCCCACAGGTCCCCAGGGGGTGGGCGGGAGGGTCAAGCTCTCCTCCGCCCCCGCTCGGCCTCGGGGCTCAGGACCAGGGCTGCAGGTTAGCAGGGGGCTGCGCCCAGCGCCATTAGCACACCTCCGCGCGCTCCGCCGAGCCCGGGCGGGAGGCAAGTTCGGCGGGTGCTGGCCGCGGCCCCGGCCTCTCCCCAGCTGCAGCGTCGGCCGCGGGGGCCTCAGGACTGCGCCCCGCCTCGCCCACCTACCTACAGGGCGGGGGCGCCGGCTGCTCGGGTGCGGGAGCAGGGGCTGGGGCGCACGCATTTCTGGGAGCGGTGGTCTCTGCTGCCGGGCGCGGGGGAGCGCATCCTCCGGGTGGGTGGAAGGAGGGGTCGGGGGAGGACCCGGCGCCGAGGAGGAGCGACGCGAGGAGGAAGGAGCGCCCGGGCGCGCGCCCGCCGGGCTCCGTGTCCCGAGCCGCTGGAGCCGCCGCCGCCGCCGCGGGGATCGCTCGAGCCTCGCCCACGCGCGGCGCCCGGCCGCCCTGCAGCTGCGCCCACGGCCAGCCCCGCGGCCGCGACAGGCTCCCGGGCCGGGCCGGAGGCGGGGAGCTGCGGTGGCGCGACGCGGTGCAGACGCCCTGCTCTAGCTCCGCCCGGCCCGCGGCACGCGCGGCGCCCCTCCGCGGCGGCGCGGGCCCCGGAGCTCCGCGGCCGGGCTCGGCAGCTCGGACTGCAGCTGTGGCAGCAGCATCCCTGCCCCCGCGGCCTCGGAGTGGAGGCTGGGCCACCGGCCACCCCCGGCGGCGGGAGCCCCAGCCCGGCCCGGCGGCTCCGCCCCGGAGAGCTGCGCGCGCGGCCTCCGCAGGCCTCGGCCTTTTGTGACGCTTCCTCAGAGCCAGTGCGGTGCTGGCCTGCGGCCCCGAAACCTACGAGGGTCTGCTTACCTCGTCCCTGGACGCAGCCCCTACGGCTGGCCAACCTTGGGCCCCACTCTTCGTGGGAAGTCACGCTTTGAGAGCAAGCTAGAGTTAGAGCGTCTCCTCGAGCCTACAGCCCCTTGACTTTTCCTTGCGGCTCGGGGACGGCCAGCCACAATAAATTCATCCTTCAGTCTTTTCCGGCGTTGCGCTTAGCAAAGGGGCCCACCATCTCCTCCCCCTCCCGGCCCCGGTACAGCATCCTGGATGCTGCCAAATTGCAATCATTACAGCAATAGGAATGTTGCAGTTGGGCTGTCCAGCCAGCTTTTGGCAGAGACCCAAAAGAACCTTGGTAGGAAGGTCTGCATCAACAGCGGACCCGTCCCCGTGAGCTTCCAGTCCGCATTGGATGCTGTTCCCTCTACAGTCTCATGACTAGTGCTGCAAGATGACTAGGAGGATCTTGGCCTGAAGTTCACCCTTACACACACAAATCTCAAGGAAGATCCTGCAGCCGCCTGATAGCATTGCTGTGTCAGAGGTCATCCACACTGAGTGGGTTGGAGCCTCCTATGGACGGGTTGTGGATGCTGCTTAGGCTGTAACAGACCCCCTGGAAGGCAGAGCAAAGCATTTCACAGAAGTGGCTTTGGGATTTCAGTGGCAGGTGGTGATGTTACACCGTTTTGCAAATATGAAATCATCCCCCAATTCTGCACTGAGTATGTATAAATTTGGCAATCAGGTTTGCATCAGATTTGTAAAGACTGACGGCTCTCTCTCTCTCTCTCTCTCTCTCTCTCCTTTCTCGTGTTTTTAATAAATCACTTAGCGTTTAGCAAGGGAAAATTAGGTTTCTAAAATATAAGAGCTGATTTCACTGTATTAAAAAAGAAACGGCATGAGATTTCCAGAGAACCCGAGCTGCTCCCACAATTTTTTGATAAGTGCTTTTATGATTATGAAATCTAAGTTTAATAAAATAAAAATCAGGCAAAAAAAGAAAAGTCCAAAAAAGACCATGATGCATGTCAAGTCCGAATGGTAATAAAATAGTTCAGATTCCTTGAGCTGAGTCCTTTCAAGCAAATGGGAGGTTGGGTGTGAAGCACTGTGGGAGCTGTTCTGAGCGAGGCCAGGAAACCCAGGCCCATGACTAGGCTACTTCCTGAGAATCTCTGCTTAATCTAAAGCTCTACTTTATTTTCAAATGGTACTTATTAGTATTCATGATCTCTTGTCCCAATTCAGAATTACTTGATCATAAGAATGGATATGCACATAGCCATGTATATGTAGCAGGATGAAGTCACTTGGGAGAAGAGTCAGCAGCTGCTTACTCTTTAACAAGATTTATAAATTTTGAATGTAGTTTCTGCAGAAAATGCTCATTTGGTTGCAGTTCTTCCTTGTTTCCCATCCTTTCACCACCAAGAGCACCCTCTTATTTCTCTCTATGGACCACAGGTTTTGTCAAGAAACAAATTAAGCCGCCATCTTTTTTTTAACTAGACAAAGAAATATTAAAACTGTATTTTAAAAGTAGTGACCATCACTTATAAAATGTTTGTCAGCCTTTCAAAAACATTGCAAAAATGTCACTATCTTCATGAACTCTAGGATAACACGCTGTAACACATGCTAATTATAACATTCTCTTATAGTGAAAGTTCTGATATAATAAAGATTTCACCTCCTCAGCGTGGGGGGGGGGACTTTCCCCCTTAAGGATTCTTCACTCATTCTTATTCATTAACTGAGCATTTATTGACTTACCTAAGCCTTATCCTTACAGAGAAATCAGAAGAAATAAAACCATTTCCATGTCCTCTAGATTTGTATTGCTCAATATTGTACCCACTAACCACATATGGACATTTAAATTAAATACAATTTAAATTGTGGTTCTTCGGTGCACTAGCTGTATTTCAAGGTTTTTTTGTTTTGTTTTGTTTTGTTTTGTTTGTGGTACCGGGGCCTGAACCCAGGGCATTCTACCTCTGAGCTACACTCTCAGCCCTATTTTTTAAAATTTTTTATTTTGAAACAGTGTCTCACTAAGTTGTGGATGGTCTCACTAAATTGCTAAAGCTGGCCATGAACCTTATAATCCCAAGTACTGGGATTATAAGTATGCGCTAAACCGGGCGTGGTGGCACAAGCTTGTAATCCCAGTACCTGGGAGGCAGAGACCGGAGGATCCGGGTTCGCCGCCAGCCTCAGCTACCTAGTGAGGTCCTCCGCAACTTCGTGAGACCCGGTTTCAAAATAAAGTATAAAAAAAAAAATGGGGCCGGGGGTGTAGCTCAGAGGTAGAGCGCCCCTGGGTTCAATCCCCGGTACCGCAAAAAAAAAAAAAAATAAGTATGCGCTACCATGCCAGGCCATATTTCAAGTTCTAAAGAGCCACACAAAGCTTATGGACACTCTTTTGAACAGTGCAAAATGTAACTTTTCCAGTATTACAGAAAACACTTTTGGAATAGAAGGTCAACTTTTAATTGGTAGATAAGATATGTATAAAGTAACTTGGGAAATCTTAGTACACCTCAGATCAAACATCATTAGAAAATGTACTTTTTAGCCTGACACATTGGCACTTGTCTACAAATCTCAGCTACTTGGGAGAGCGAGGCAAAAGGATCACAAATTTGAGGCCAGCATGGGCAAAACCCTGTTTTCAAATAAAAAGGGCTGGGAGCCAGGCATGGTGGCCCACATTTGTAATCCCAGTACTTCAGAGGCTGAGACAGGAGGATCGCAGGTTCAAGTCCAGCCTCCTCAACTTAGTGAGACCCTGTTTCAAAATAAAAGAATAAAATAGGGCTGGGGGTATAGCTCAGAGATAGAATGCCCCTGAGTGCCATCCCCAGTACCACAAAAAAGGAGGGGGACTTGGGATGTAGTTCAGTGATAGAGCACCCCTGAGCTCAGTCCCCAGTACCACGAAAGAAAGAAAAGAAAGAAGAAAGAAAGAGAAAGAAGAAAGAAAAAAAGAAAGAAAAGAAAGGAGAAAAGAAAAGAAAAGAAAAGAAAAGAAAAGAAAAGAAAAGAAAAGAAAAAAAGAAAAGAAAAGAAAGAGGGAGGGAAATGTACCTCTTGAGAACATGGTAATCTTTAAGAATTCACATCCTGGCTTCAGACTAGAGCTCCACCACGTGCTGACCTTGGGTAAATTAAGCTCAGTTGCTTTATCCTTGAAGGGGAGATGATAAACAGCACAATCTTCATAGGATAGATATAGGGATTCAACAAGATAATCTATGAATGGTGCTTAGACTAAAGTCTAGAGTGCAGTAGCAATAAAAGTTAGCTATTACTATAACAATGCATGCTATTATAATAAAGGTTTCCTTTTTAAAATGTGTATCTCTAGTGCCTATACCTGGCTAATGGAAGGTACTTGGTTAATGTTCAGCTAATAAAGAAATGTAATGCTGCATTGGTTTTATGGATAAGAGGCCTCAGTTAAATATGAAAACTGACCTTATTTTCTCTGATGACAGGTAGAAGCCATTGTAGGAAAATTTAGGTCAAATTGTCATCTTTTTTTTTCTGTGATAAATAACCCTTGTATGATGAAACTTTGGGGGTAGATACAAAGAAGCAGAGATCTCTTCAATTCTTAAAGGAAGAAGAGAGGGGCCACTTGATTTGCACTGGCCTTTGTTGCTCTACACAGCAGAAACCAAACCAGTGAGGGGCAGCTGGTTCTTCCAAGTGATTTGGGGTGGGGGGACCCACTCAGGGCTTAGAGAACATTACGAAACAATGACAACTGTGCAAACAGTATTTTCCTTACCTATCTATCTAAAGATAATTCTCTATTGCTTCTGTTTTTACACTGGTAACCTCTCATGGAATTGGAATTCCAAGAATATTGGCAAATAACTGCTCTAACACTTTACCAAAACAAAAGACTCCCAGATAAGTAATCAGACTGAAAGCCCCAGAAGTATCAAAACTGCTTTGGAAGGTTTTTGTGCAAAGGTGTTTGAGTAGAGATGTGTGCAGTGGATGAAGAGTTCCAGCTTCAAAGAAGTTCACTCTTAAGTGGTTGGACCTATCCTCCTTATTCTAGCACAGAGACAAACACTTCTTTTCACAGCCCTACCTTGAGTTGGTTGAGACACAAGTTATACATACCGATGACATCTGTGGAGGCATGTGTGTAGCCACCCTGCATCTGTAGAGGTAGAAAAAAGTTCATGATTTTATGGTGTTGAAGGCAGCAGGTCATTTTCACAACTGGGGTCACTGGCCCATTGTTACATTAACCTACCATCCTGAGTTTTGAGAAGAATGGAGAAGGATCCTTTTGTGGCTGGACCTAGGTTCAGTGCTTCTCTTGGCTTGTTTTAAATCTGAAGAGGAGATGGAAATCATCTTGGCATTTGAAAGGAATCTGTCAGAGTGTATTGAGAAAGAATACTGACACATATAGAAAAAGATTGCTGTCTGAGTGCCTGTCAGGACATTAAACTTATGGCTGATTATTTAGGGTAAGCCTGATAAATTTCCCCTTTTATTCACAGATCATTTTTAAAATATCTGTTTTGGGGTAGTTTTCTGTTGTCTTTTTTTCTGCTAAAAATAGCCTATTCTATAGCTTGAGAATTATATGATTGTTTTGTTTTGTTTGTTTTGTGATAATGGGGATTGAACCCAGGGGCATTTTACCTTCGAGCTACACACCCAGCCCTGTTTTTGTTTTGAAACAGGGTCTCACTAGGTTTCTAAGAGTCCTCAAACCTGTGATCCACCTGTCTCAGCCTCCCAAGTACTGAAATTACAGGTGTGTGCCACCACGCACAGATATGAGAATTATAAGTTTTTTTTACACACTCTGAAAAGTGTTCAGATAAGCTGGTTCTAAGACTTTGGTGCTAGGACACAATTTTTAATTCTAAAGTGAATTTCTAAACTCAAAGTGACATAAGTGGTTGTTTGGATTTATTGGCTGAAAAAATTTATGGTGAATATTCTAAAAAGGGAGCTTTTCAGTGGAAATAATTCTAGATTCACAGAAAATACAAACCAAGTTCACATTTTGCCCCATCCCCCCCATTGGTAATATCTTGCATAATTACATTAAAATATCAAAACCACAAAAGTGACAGTACAATCCTGAGAGCTTATTCAGATTTCACCGGTTTTACATACACTCGTGTGTGTGTGTGTGTGTGTGTGTGTGTGTGTATGTATATGTGTGTATGTGTG